>JAJEKB010020275.1:21754-35510 GCA_022393335.1 Macrotrachela quadricornifera
AAGAAATTTTTTCTCCATAATACTTGAGGTGAATCCCAGGCACAAAAATTGTGAGTGTCGTTTTTTGCAAAATAAACTTGAAAAAAGTGATCAGAAACAATGCCTTATTCGAATGTAATAGAAATAAATCAATTCTGATGGAGGCGAGAAATCGGCCTTTCTCACCCTGATTCTTAATACGAAATCATCAGAAATAAGAACATTAAACAAAAAACCAAAAATAATTACACAGCAAAACGACTTATTGTTTATACAACCTATAAAGAGAGGTAGGTAAATAATAAATGTGAATAAAGAAAAATATTTAAAGAATGTGCTCATCCAATTTTTTATGAGCTGTGTCGACCGAAATATCAATATTATCTGTTGGTTTCCTATCGAATGCAGAGTAAATTGGCGATAGCCCTTATATATTAGACTATTCAAATGACGATTTATAAGATTTTGACAGATAACAATATAAAAAGAGAATGTCAAATTTTATTCTGGATCGTCAACTGATCTTGTTTAGATAGAAACATAGATATCTTTTTTCTCAAAGAAGCAATGGACATATTATTTTCTTCAAACAGATCACCTATCAGTCAAATGATAATGTTTATTTTTTGTTTCAAAGAGATCGCGACTCTGTAGTCGGAAAACTTACTGTAGTGGTTTTGCATATTTTAAACTAAGTGGGTAAGTATTACTATATGAATGAACGTAGCGCTTTACCACTTTATATATTTGTTTTCAATTGTACCATGATCAATTCGTCAAAATCTGATGTTTTCGAAAAACCTCTTCAATTCTCGCATACAATAAGTTAGAGATGACAATTGTGCATAGATCAAAAAAGAATGGGAAATGCCTTCAACATATCGTTTTAAAAATGTGCATAAAGAACTTACATAATGTGCCAATTGCTGACCAATTATTTTTTTGTCAGTTTTTGGAAATCACAGGTTCTCTATTGTTTATATCAAAAGTCATTTGAAAATCATTGATTTACTTATATTTTAAGACGATTGTAGTATTAATACTACGATAAGTACATTGTTAGTCGAAAGATTTTTCTTAATAATCAATGAGTGGCAAAGTTTTCGTCAACAAAGCATTTTGGTATAGCGACGAATCGAGAATTTTGATAATGTGTAGAGAAGCACGCTTCAGCTGAGAAGAAGTGTATCATAGTCGGAAAACGTATTTTGAAACGCATCAAAAGATAATATCGGTTCGTTTTTTGTGTCTTTTCTGCTGAGAAAAATCGAAAAGAATCTTTTTAAAAGGAAGATCATTGTCCATAACACAGCTCTTTAAATTCACAACTGCCTCATCATTCGTAAGATATTAAAAGAAGTTGATTGTAATATAATATTTCGCTTTTGCAGAAAAAAAGGTAAATCATATATCATGAATATTTATCAACTAATAAATATCCAAGGACAACAGCATACAAAACAAAATACATCGATCGAAAAATAATTATAAATTTTGTCTTCGATTTTTTCTTTATGAGCAATAGCGAAAAGTTCTCGAGGTATCGAATGAGTGCAATTTCTTTTTCCATGCAGTAAATAGCTAATGAGGGGAGTACCCAAAGTGGTCAATCGTTTTTTATTTCGAACTCAGTGCATTAGATAAACCTCAGTAAGATATGAAAAACCTCAAAAATATAAAGATCCATAGGTTTTCACTTCAGAATTATAGCCGTTTTACTGGACTTTTTTTATCCTATAATCCGATATCCATTACCAAGTAGAATGATGGTATTTCTATATGAAATATTATCCATGGATACACCTATTTGTAACTAGAACTTTTACTCTGAAGAGAAAACCTATGGGCCTTTATATTTTTGGGTTTTTTCATATCTCACTGAGGTTCATCTAATGCACTGAGTTAGAAATCAAAACAATTCACTATTTCAGTTATTTTCCTTGTAAGTTTTCGATATATTCCTGAATTCATAAGTCTTTTTCTTTTTTCATGCACTTGGACCTGCTGAACAATTGGTTTAGCATAAACTTTTTTTTTGTTTGTAAAAGACATGATTCAACTCTTGTTGAAACAATAAAAAAAAACCAAAAGGACAAAGTAATTCCTTCAGAGAAACAGTTCGTCGGTAAAACAATATAACATTCGAATATTAATACTATATAAATGATCATACGTAATACAAATGACATTTAACTAGGATTAATGAATAGAAAGAAGAGAAAATATAATACGTAGAGAATAATGAGTTTTTTCATTGGAGACCTTATCTAGACTGATAATAATCGATAAAGATTTAACTGTAAAATCTTTTATTTTTTTATGTCTTGAAACAAAGTATTTTTTCTTTTGTGTAACTTAATAAATCAAACATTTCTATGAACATAAAGTTTCGTTATAAATATATTTTTTGAACTATAAGATAAATTTCTCATTGGTTTCTTTATGGGGAGTAGAGATAACACGTTTTCATTATTGAAACAATGAAAACATACCCTTTACAGGAATAAAATCTCTCTTTTACTGAGTTGGAAATGACACAAATAAATAAGTGGTAAACTATGAGGGAACCGTCCTAGGTGATACGTTCATATTTGTTTCACCTCCATGTCATATGATATAAGACCTCGAGCTTTACCCTACGAAAAATTAAAAAACTCAAAATTCAGCCCTACTGGCTCACCACTACCGGTGACAAGGAAAAATGATTTTTAGTAAGAATTAGAAAAATATAAGTTTTCTCAAATCAAAGCACACATTCATCAAGTAGAACTTTCACAATTGATATGAAAAAAGTTTGCGTGAGATAGTTAGCCGTCCATTCTTAAAATGCACATTATATCTTTTTTACCATCTAAAAATCTCTCACATCAGAAGAATACTTTTGTTATTACGAAATCAAAAACACTTTTCACAAAAGAATACAACATATGTACAAACTGATTATTCTCGAACGACAACTATTTACTTAATCAAAGATAACAAACAAAATCAAACTTTGATAGTTTTCATTCATAAGCAAAATAAAAGAAGTTAAGCAATATTACATATTCTTGATTAAAAAAGAACAATCATCATTCAAAAGTAAAAAGGAGTAATACATGTGTAACTATCTCTAGTTCAAAAAAGACAGAATCGAATTCAACAACATGCAAGCTTCCTCACATTTTAGGGAAAACTTTGATAATTTGAAGATGGAAGGAGATAGAATTTTAAAACTTCCTTCCTAGTTAGTGGTAGTTGTGAGCTACAGCCAAAAATCTCAAGTGTATAAGACTTTATCTGACTGAGTTTAGGCCTTCTACTAACTCGAAGTCCTCTATCAAGTGGCATGCGAATGAAGAACATACGAGAGTATTACCTTGGGCAGTTCTCTCATCAGACAGTTTCTCATTAAATAAATAAAACAGTATCACAAATCTAGTATTATTTTTCAGAACTCATCAACATCATACATCTTGCAGTGCTATCCAAAAGTTTCTTTTCCTCCTGAATCGTAGTTGTTTTAAGAGCTATACATCTGAAAGTCCATATGTTTATACTCCATGATGTTTCGATTTTTGCTAAGTATCATTCATGTTAAAATTGCTCTCGTTAGCACATAATTATAATAGGTAGCAGTCGTGTTCTTTAAGGATCCCATAATTTGAGAAAGAAAAAGCCTTTGAAGTCAGCTAATATTTTACTAGGTATGTACGAAATCTAAATATTCGGATTCGAGATTGATCTAATGGATTCGTCAATCTGAATATTACTAAAGTATAAGAAAAGTTGAATTGGAGAATCTTCATATTTTTAAGTTTATTCAATATTTTATCATTTCAGTTCTGACCATTTTCCCGTTGCAATATAAATAATTATGCAAATGTATACCTCATGAGCTTTAACCAAGGAGCTAAGTGCAGTTACCATATGCAAATTCTGTTTAAAGACGCTGAGAAAGTGTTGCGACCACCATTGAATTCTGAAAATTTAGATAAAAAATGAAGATATAACTACTAATGAAAGCCATACTACTCATCTTCTTCTCAACGAATCACACTTCAACAATGATTTTCTCTATTATTTTACGGACAAAACATGGTGTTCTTCGTGCCATACGAAAGAGGATCCTTGAAAAGCTTCTGTTCCCTGCGGACAATGCTATGTTTTGCCCCTATGATAGTACAATCAAAGTTTTCAGTAAGAATAACCTTCCTTTAGTGAGATTCATAAGTCTAAAAATTCTGAAAACTAACCTTGCAATTCAGATTCCTTGAATTCGATGATCTTCAGCCAAGTTTTATAAAAAGTAAAACGCTATACCTCGAAATAGACCTTTTCTAATCGAAAAACTTGAGATTATAGTAGTATGGCTCTCAATACTAGTTGTACCCTCATTATTGTTTCTAATTTTTCAAAAACTCTCTGAACATCACTATTACGTTTCAGTTTTAACTCATTCTTTCTTCGTCTTCAAAAAGCAAGCGAAACAAGTGATTCATTCATACTAATTCCGCATCGGTACGCAGTGGTATTATCGATGTCCCTTACTATTATTCTTTCTTTTCTTATACACCGATATAGCGTCATATCAACACATACATACGTGTTTCATCTATGCCTTTTTCTTTCTAGTGTTGTGCTTGGATCTGTTACATTTTCTAGTATATTCAAATAGATTCTTTTGTTCTCTTTGCCTTTCTATTTTCATCATGTCTGATACTACTGATGCTTTTTCATGAGTTCCTTTCCTTCTAAAATCGTTGAAAAGGTACAGTAACATACGCTCTACAAAATGGCTTTCAATTGATTCTGCTAACTTACAGAGTAAGAAAGTTATGAACTTAGAGGGTAAGGATTATAAAACAGAAAAATTAACTGTGACCTGTACCTCAGAATTTTTTCTTGACTCCTGTCCCTTAGATGCGTAGAATACGTATCTTTTTTTATGGAAGCGTCTCGAAATTCTCTACATAAAAACATACATAAAATTTAATCTCAGAAGTTTGTTCAAGAAAATTAAGCAAATTATATGTGAGGTGAAAAAAAATGAAAATTCAGTAATAGGGGTGTGGCAGTTTCATATCAGTTCTGAGAGCGGGAACTAGTATATCAATTCAAGTTCACATGATTCAAAATTGGAGCTGAAGCTAGTGAGTAGTTCACGAACTTGAATTGTCACACCCCTATTCCGTAAATTCTGTATCTGTTTCGATTCGAAATATTTCTAGAAAAAAGTTTGGAAAAAGTGGCAACACTGTTTGTATTTAGTAGTCTCGAATTCACCTTTTCTCGTAGTCTGTACAAAGATATTTTTAGCGTAGATGACGTGTTCAACAGTAAAGTTTCAAAAATTAAAAATCTCCATCTTCAACAATTTGCCAATGCAAGAACCAACATGTGATCGACATTTGTTTCTTGCAGTTAGATAGAGAAGTGGAGTCATTTCTGAACAAAACAGAACAAATCCACTCGAAAAATCATTTGTTTTGACAGACTTATGTGACTTTTACTGGAAGCAACGCCATACGAAAATAGTTTATACATGAGTTAGTTGGGTAAATCGAAATCTATTTTATAGATCATGTTATACTGTACTTTTTCATAATAGAGACAAATTTACAAACGTGTCTTTTGCTTTAGAAAAAAAATTATTATACAAATGAAGTCAATATTTCCGAGCTATTATTTATATCGATTCAACATTTAGTGCTGATTTCAAGCATACATTATTTGTTTTAATAGGAAGCCAAATTATTCGAGAGAAAATCAGTAAATACTACAGTAGTCAAAATGATGAACATTGTATGTTTAATGAAGGATCTTATTTTCGAAATAAAATATCTGTGATACCATCATTTTGTAAAACTTCAACAGAACTATTGAAAGTATGATCTAAACTTTCACAACATTACATAAGAAGATTTTGTCACCGATGTTCTCATCTCATATATATATGGATGAATAGTGTTATTCACAAAAAACAACAGAAAGGAAAAAATTTTCTTTTATTTCTACATACCATTCAATAGAGCAGGAAAAATGCTTTGGAAATTATAGAGAATTGAAAGCGACAGAAAACCTCTCCTTTAAATAAATCACAGTACGATTCTCTAAGAGATATATAATCTCGAGTTTTGAATCAACCATGCACAGTCACAATGTGGTCTTATTTGAACGACAATCTTTCCTTTTTTTTTAAATAAACAAAATTACATTTTAATAATAATAAGAATATATCATTTCAAAAACTAAAAAATATTTATATTATTATATTATTTATGTAACTTAAATTCGTAGGATAAACACTCTTTTACTATACGAAGATAACGCATAAATGAAGAAGAGAAAGAAAACACTATTCCACGTGTATATATATATATATTCTCTTTCGTTATTTTTGATCAGTATGATCGTTATTCCTTATTATAAACATGGAAAGAATAAAACGGCACTTAGAGGATACTGTTGATGATTATAATAATAATAAAAAACAAAAATTCTTTGTAGCAACAAATAAGTTAGTTATTTAAAAATTAATTTTATAATCTAGAATTATTTAATTTAGATCTCATTTTGAAAATTTAGCAAATGAAATAATTTATGAAATATTCGAATATATTGATGTTTATAATGTTTATTATGGATTTTTTTATCTTAATAATCGATTTAAAAATTTAATTATTAATTCAAATCTTCCATTTCAAATAGATATTTCAACAATATCAAAATCAAATGTTGAAAATTATTACAAGAATGTAATTAAACCATATAAACATCGAATAAATATACTTCATTTATCTAATCCATTTACAATTGATATGATTTTTTCACCACCAAGAAGTATTTGTGATTTTATTCAACTTGAAAAAATAATTTTTGATAATATTCATTCAAAATATCTTAATAACATTCTTAAACATTTATTTTATCTACCTAAATTACATTCATTAATTCTTTCACCTATTGATTACATACAAGATCTAAGTATTCTTTTTTTTAATATATTTCGTTTAACAAAATTAAAATACTGTGAAATAACATATGAAATAGAAGATAATAAAGTATTACCGATAATTTTTGATGTATATCAACAAAGTTCTATTGAATATCTTATAATTAATGGTCGTTTTCGATATGAATCAATTAGTGAAATATTCATTTGTCTTCCAAAACTTCGTCATTTATCAATTAATTTTCTTATTAGATCGAATTATTCAGATATGAATTTCTATCCAATTGTATCAAAAGATTTAAAATATGTTTCTCTTGAACTTCATTCAATTGCTTTCTATTATCTTAAAAAATTAATAAAAAATTTTTTTAATTCTATTGAAATTTTATGTATATCAACATATAATGACCCAACATATTCACATGCAGAACAATGGGAAAAATTAATTTCATCTTCAATGCCCAATTTACATATTTTTGATATACAAAATAATTATACTGAAGTAATGGATCGATTCTTATATCTATGTTCAGGTGGTCAATTTAAATCGAAGTTTTGGACTGAAAAACAATGGTTTTTTAAACATCAATATGATGACCGTGAAAATTCAAATAATGGAATATATTTTTCAACAAATCCATATAGGTAAAAAAAATAGTCAGTATAAATTTTTCTGATACTTGAAGGGGGAAGAAGAGGATAGACGCTCATTAATGTGTACTTTATAATAAGAATCAGGATGAAAGATCAACGAGTATATTTCCATAGCAATAGGGAGTAGATGATTATTAACCGATGGATTGTCATGAAAATAGTCTTGAAAAATATATTTTGAGAATGGCTGAAATTAAAAGTCATTTCTTTGGATATCTATATGAATGACGGTATAAAGTTAATATTGTAATATTTTTTCACTAGATTATTAAATCATAGAACATCTGAATTTCACATAAATCTAGTAACAAAATTTTTACATTTATTAATTTATTTTAGAAGAAAGGAGCATACATTTTATTGGCAATATGATTACAACTTTGATTCACATTCTCAAAAAACTATTTTCAAAACAGTTAAACATCTTTATATTAATAGTAAACATGCTATAGGCAATTCTCTCGTTTATTTTCCAAATGTAACCGAATTAACGTTTAAAACATATGGTTCAATTTCAACAGCTCTTGATCAAATTATTCCTTTAAAACAATTAAATAAATTAATTATTGATTGTAATAATTTTCCAGTTACACAAATTGTAAATTTATTAAGTTTAACACCTAACTTACATACATTAAAATGGAATTTTCAATCTCTTATTGCAACTAAATTAAAATTAATTGAACAAAGTGAAATTTTTCAATCTATATCAAATACAAATGTAATTCAAAATTTAGAAATTCATCATTGTTGTACATTACAAGAAATTCAATTTTTTATTAATTTATTTCCACAATTAAATTATCTTAAAATTGGTGTATATAGAAAAGAATTCATTCCAATTATACGATGTCTATTATCAAAAATGCATCATTTATTTTTCTTATGTATTATAGATGTGCCGAAAACATATTTAAAAAAATTAAATATTTCAATTAAAACAGACAATTTACTTGATGATTATTTTATTAAATTTGTTGATCGTAATTTGTATTTATGGTGGTAGAGACTTAATATTTGTTTAGGATACATTTTATTGTTTTATATATAAATAGTAATTACTTTTAAATAAACAAGGAAAATTTTGTCTTTAAATCAACTGTGTAATCAAGTAATACTTTCTTAATCAGTTTCGAATATTGGATTGGAATAAAATGTTTTCATAAAGTTTGAAAAAATAACGTAATTGGGATTTGACAATTTCTATTTAAAAAAGCAACGTTTTTATGATTTTTTTCAGCCAAATATTGTTCGAATCGAAATAAAAAATATATATATTCATGGCTAGTTCATCAGGTTCTATTACACTATATACAAATGAACGAGAAACAAAAAAAACAATTCATTTTAATTTTGTATTTGGCACACATAAACTAATTCAATTATAGTACAATTTCAAAATTTTTGAATAAAGTTATGTTAACAAATTGCGTAGTTTATGTCTCTGAATTTCTATTAGGATCAGAACTATATTGTTACAGTAACATCTATTAGTCTTACATAAACTTCAATCATTAACAAGTCAAGAAAAAAACTTAGAAATTTGAAATAATTGTTTTATTAAAATTATCATTGAAAACTTGATCAATAAAGCGACAAATTCAGTTGTATCATATTGTTTCCAATAATTTTCATCTTATATTAACTAGAATATTTAAAAAAAACTAATTTAAGCACTATACCGGATTATAGCATGTATAAAAGAATAATAATCTTATCATTTAATTTTTTCTTTCTTCTGAGATCTTAATTAGATTTCACTCTATTGTATCAATAAAATATCCAGCATCTTCATTAAAATCTTATTTATCATTGTCTCCTTTAATTTTACAACAATCTATATTTTAAAGTATGATATTTTTCATACGAGAACTACTATCAAGATTTGCTACAATAGAAGTATATTTCAAAACTAAACATAAAACACCGAATTTTGAAATAAAATTATGTTCAGTATAAATTAAATCTGTTTAATAAATAGAATCCATTCTTCTAATTTATCACAAATTTCAACAAACCAGAAAGAAAATTATTAAAGCTTCTCGTTCTTTCTACGTCGATGAACTTGAGTGACAGATTCGACTGTTTTCGACGAACAATCGCATCTTATTCTATGTTTGAGCAACTTATCACTCTATCTTATACAACTCGATGAGCTCTATCTAGTGATGCAATCAGATTTATCATAGTCCAAAATATGATCCAAAAAAGCTCAAAATACTGTACTTTATTAATGAAATTCTGGCATTATATTCCACAAATAGCTGTTCGTTTTCACTTCCTTCACTGTATCAATTCTGAAAGTATTATAATAAAAGTCGAAACATATCGTTTAATCTCATAGTTATCAACGAAGTTCTATCGCCTATTACTTGTCTACAAAGAGCAAAGAATATGACGATAAAGAAATTTTATTCATAAAAACAATTCGATAAACATTGGATAATTCATAACTCATATAACTCGTACTTCTGTAAAACAAAGTTAGCTAAATTGTAGTAGATATTGCGTTCGCAGATACACGAAGATTGCAGTGAGTGTGCTACCATTCATTTTCTTAAAGAATGCAATTTTATAAAAATTGTAAAACATTCATGTAATAGATCATCAAAAGTTACCTAAAACTCAATGAATCTCTTTAAAAATATCTCATCTATTCAGACGATAAATGTAAAAAGTTGTCTAAGTGGTGATGTTTTATGCTACGACGATTTTAAACTACGAAAGAAGATGAAATTTTATTAGAAGCTCTAAAATAAAACCGATTTATTATTGATTCATAGTTATATGTACTCTACAAACTAATTATGATAAAATTCGAGAAATCTGAATTTCAACTTTGACTACGCCAGGTCACTGTTGGCTGGACAAGCTGATCTATAGGAGTCACTGGACGAGAACTACGACCAGAGCTGCTCAATCAATATTGCAAATCGAGATGGAAGTTAGTTCAACTTGTAGAGGACATTCTTTTAGATATAAATCCAAATTTTTAGCACTAAACTTGAATTTTGGCTGACGAGGGAACATCCACAGGTATTTAAGCCCTTTAAGTCCGATCTTTTGGTGATAGGTAGACCTCAATGAGGTATGAAAAGCCTCAAGAAAATTCATCCCCTCGCGCTTCTGTTCCCGAGTTATGATCGTTTTAGTCTATTTTTGGCTTACTGCAAGGTATTTCGAAAAAATTCCAATGACACATTTTCGGCCTGAAATTTTGCCTATAGAGAGGTCTTATCGGCACTAGATTGTTCTACAAGTATCAGTCCGAGCGGATGTTTCCTTCACGAGATAATTAGTTTCTAAGGCAGATCAATTTTTTTCGAATGATTGGTAAAATACAGGATTTTTTAAAATTCGATTATGTGGAGAAGAAAACATGAGCTCGGACTGATACTTGTAAAACAATCTAGTGCCGATGAGACCTCTCTATAGGCAAAATTTCAGACCGAAAATGTATCATTGGAATTTTTTCGAAATACCTTGCAGTAAGCCAAAAATAGAGTAAAACGATCATAACTCGGAAACAGAGGTGCGAGGGGATGAATCCTCTTGAGGCTCTTCATACCTTATTGAGGTCTATCTATCACCAAAAGATCGGACCTAAAGGGCTTAAACACCTGGGGATATTCCCTCGTGAGATACGTTCATTTTGTGACTGTTAGTCATCCTTTTTGCTTCTTTTTTTTCATCGTCTCCTTTTTTCTCTTCTTTTTCTTTTATATTGATCACCACTCATCGTTCATCAATACTGATCTCGTGGGGACAACACGTATTATAGATAAAAAATGAATGTGCGCTACACATCGTCTGAAGTTGAGCGAGAAGATAATAGTGTCCAGCAGATAAGATCCTGCCCAACATCGATGAAGGAGAAGAGAAAACGAAGAAAAGATATACATTTTGATGTCCTTATGCGTTGTAATGATATCTCATAGGGAGAGCGCAGCAATTCACAGAAATCGATTTATAATTAACTTCCGAGTCTCACTTCATGGATCTGGGGGTCTTCTCTCCCTTAATTTCACTTTTATCTATTTCTGGAAAGCACAAAAAAGAGAATTTCTCGAATTTTTCACTTTTAGTCTTCCACAGTCACCCGTAGTATTTTGTACTTTTGGGCAATCTCCACGCCTTTAAAAAAAAAGGTATAGTGCATCTTGTAGAGAAAAACATTCTCTACAAGATAGGCGTATAAAATTTGTGGGCCAAAAATGTTAACACTAGCTTTTTCAAAAAAGCCTAAAAACTCAGTTTATCCACTTTGGGATTTTTAGGGTTTTTGAAATTTTTGGAAAGCAAAATGTGATGCTCGAGACGTACAAAGTGCTCCATTTTGTTCAGCTTTCTTTTCTCTTTTAAATGAGACGTTCCTCAACAAAACTGATCACAAAATGGCTGAGAGAGAAGCGAAATGCCATTTACCTGACTTTTTAAAAAAAGTGAAAAAAATTGAAAACAGCCATTTTTTTGGAAATTTCATATCAAGATGAATCTTTTTTTGTTTGGCCTAGAAATCTGGTTACAGAGGTTTTTCGATGTGGGCTATCGAATAGACATAGTTTGATTCAAATCTGAAAATTTTCATATTATGCCCTATAGCGAAGATGCTCTCATGAATCCTCTCTTAATTGTTATCAAGAAAATATGAATAGAATTTTATTTTGTTAAAAGATAAAATTTATTATTCAAAAATGGATCATTTCAATTAATTTGTTTTTCAACAATTGATTAATGATTAAGTTCTATTACAAATCAAAATATCATGAAGTTCACTTTTGTAGAACTTGAGTTATTCATGACATATGTCACATTAAGGAATTTTAAAAAATGGGCGCGATTTTCAGGATATGGATGCAAACTTTGAAGTTTTGTATCGTCAAGAAACGGTTTTCAAAAACGTTTTCCAGAAGAAGTTTGTTCTACTCAGATTGGAGTTTGAGAATGTCGGATCTATTTCTTTTCTAGTACATATTAATGTGTCCCATAAAAAAACGAAAAAGAGTGTCTGTTACGGAATTTCGTCAGTTTTCACTTATCCATGAAGGATAGTTTGGTGCTATTTTTAGGACGATTTTAAGTATAAGGTTTAACTTTTCTCATTCTGTAATGATTACATGTATTGTTTTCTATAAACTCATTAGTTCATTTTTATCTTTGTTTAGAAATTTCGTTTACTTTTTTGAGAAAAATCAAAAGTTAAAAATTGAAAAATCAGTGAATTTCATGATGTAATCGTGTTTTTAAACTCGTAATAACGGAAAATGAAATCGATGTCATATGTGAAGTTAGCAACTCCGATCGTGAAATATATCTAATCATATTTCAACATGTTACTCTGATTAATAAAAACTTATTTCTATCTGATTATGATTTCAAAGCACCTGCACGCAAGGGTGACCGATGATTGGCCATGCCTATAGAAGATATTGTTTGTGAATTTGTCTCTATAATAATATATTCTACAATAAATCATAATGTATTTATTATTTAAAAATATTTGTCAAATGAAATCTAAAATAAAAAAAATATTTTGACATAAATAAATGAATATTTTTAATAATTTGTTTGACATCTTTGATTTTTTCGATGATGTCATTCTTGTTTGAAACTATGTCTTTGGGCTTTTGTTAAATATATCCAAGCAACATGATGACAACAATCTTTTCGTCATTGTTTTTGATAACCTATGTTGATAATCAAAACTTGATCAATTGTTGAATCTACATTTGTTAATCCAAGAATTTTTGGTCCAAATGGACAATAATTAGCAAAATAACTTCCAAATGTATGTCTATATGTATTGATCCACTCAAGTGAAAATTTTTTCAATATATTTATCAATTTCCAACGGTATTTTTTGTCTATCGAAAGATCATATGATGATTCTTTCTGGAACGAATCTTGAGAAGATGTTTTGCAAAATCGAATCGTCTTATTTGTACTATATTTACCATCTGGACATTATTACTAACGATTTATTTTTCTCAGAAATAATTTACTAAGATGTTTTACAATCATCAAAATATGTCTTAACAGTTGAAAATTGTTTTGACTGTAATAAAGTTTGACCTTTTATATGAAGATTAAAATTTACGATCAAACAAACTTTTTGAATAAACACAAAAATTTAATTGAATTGATTTGATTCATTCTTGAATGCGAGAACTTCACCAAAATTTTTCAAAC
>JAJEKB010020275.1:80510-96314 GCA_022393335.1 Macrotrachela quadricornifera
CAGTGACTCTCTTCACCTATCACCCATGCTCGGCATGATCAATGACAGTTGATCAACTGTCATTGATCATGTCGAGCATGGATGATAGGTGAAGAGGATTAGGTGACTCTCTTCACGTATCATCGATGCTCGACATGATCAATGATAGTTGAACAAATGGTCGAAGTCAAAGAAGAAAATGAACACTTTCATATAAACGTTCAGCTGTCATGTGACTTCGATCATTTGATCAACTGACATTGATCATGTCGAGCATAGATGATAGGTGAAGAGACTCGAATGATTCTATTCACCTATCAACCATGCTTGACATGATCAATGATAGTTGATCAAATGGTCGAAGTGACAGAAAGAAATGAACACTTGTATATAGTTGTTCGGTTTTTGTGTGGCTTTTATGAACTGTGGTGCATGACGTCTAAGATGGATGATCGGTGAAAAGGTCTAAAGCACTATCTTGGTGCATTTCGAGTGTATGATATGAAGGATGTTACCAGATTTTAATGGATTAGAGCGGTTGGAAAGGAAATAATGTTTGAAGTCTAGAAGGTAGAGTTGATTGTTTCGTTGATTGTGGTTTTGTCACTTTGTGTTGTCCGTAATGGACGTCTCGGCTCGAGGAATTGGTAGTTATGGAGAGAAATATAATGGGTGATGGTAGGTAATAGTTTGGAAAGAGTTTTTTTTTGTTATGGTAGAGATTGAAAAGGAAACGTAATTGGCAACAATAGTTGATAGTCGTGTTGAATCGCTTATGAAAAAAAACTGGATGTTTTTGTCGTCGAGGAAGGATTTTGTTTGAGTTTATTATTTGTGGTTGGGTAAAATGATATATATTGACTATAGGTGTTGTTTCGGTTAAATGGAAGTCTCCTGTTATATGCTTAAAGGGTATGAGGAAAACGGTATAGTGAAGTGCCGAATGTAGTCGCTCATAGAAGATTTTACTTTGTAACGAAATGGGTTTTACACAACCCCGAAAGTAGATTGATAAAACATAGAAGAGGTACAAATATGTTGAAATGTGGTACGAAACCGATATCGAAAATACAGGAATTAGGAATGTTTGGCTTAGGTACCCGGTATCGAAACTATGTCTGACAAAACTCTTTAGTTTCATACAGTCAAGAAAAAAATTGCGTATGGATTCGGAAAACTCTTACTTGTCATGGCAACTGCGAAAGATTCTCAAGAGTACCCTATAGTTTGATACTGAGCTATGTAGATTTTGTAAAGTTGAGTTCAAAATCTTTGAAGCATTACAGGAAACCTAAGGGTTTTATATTATCCTGGAGAAACTTGTCTGTGATCATGCGAAATTTAAAGGAGTTTGGTCGGAGATAGGTTGTTCAGGGGATAGTTGATGTTAACTGGTTTGATTTCCTAAATTTAAATATATGTTTATTTTCAAGATTTTTACGCACTTTGAAGTTCTTTCTTATATGCGGAAACGTTTTAATTCCGTTAAATTTCTTTTCTGTTAGTGTATAAATCGAAGTGAAAATGATCCTTTCTTCAAGAGAAAATGGTTTCAGACACAGAATCAGGCTTACAGACTTAAAGTCTTGCATTTCGCTAGAATATGGGAATAATATCAAAATAACCAAGAACGCCTTTTTGTGGTTTTCTCTTTCTAGTCACTTAATTTATCTGGGATATTCTCACGATATCTCCTCATCCCGATTCGGAAGAGAGCGAAACTTTTAACCAGAACTAAACTCTGAGGTGGGAACACGACCATCCTATCGAATCGTAAATACGCTTGAGTACGACATGCCTTAAATCACTTGCCTATGTTATTATATTTGCTCGAAAATACTTCGTCTTCTTGTTAGATATTCTTTCAATAAACGCGGTAAATTTCGCTGAAACTCATTCCTCAAAGACCACTATGTTAATGCTACTTATTGATGCAACTGGTAATTTGAGGTATCAACGTTTTGTCATTAGAGTCGTAATCGTAAAGTAGTGCTATTTTCTCTTGGGGTACATATCGAAGGGTATTAGTATGTAACGCGAACTGTATGAACACCCAACTTTCTAAAATCGCATATCACTCATTCATACAAACCAGGGTTCGAAACGGTCAATTTTTAATGGCCCGGTCCGGTAGAATTTTTTTGATACAAAATTTTCCTCTCAACGAAATAAGTAATTCGTCGTGATTATCACAAATGTAATTGTGATAAAATACTCCGTATTATTTTTCGTGTGATCGGCGAAGATTATCAAGTACACAATAAAATGTTTATGTAAGAAAACCAATTACTTTTTGAATGAGACATAAACATATTGTGAGGGTATAAAACTTTACAACATTAGTTTTACGTAATGCAATATTTTTTGGTATTATTTTTTAATCGAATTATTTCTAGTGGAAAATTAAGCATCTTTTTGACTGGGTATATATTTGTATTCAGATAGAGAGCTAGCTGATTGTTAATGATGATTAATGAACAGGGAAAAATCGCTCATAGTTAAAGTGTAAAAATGGACTTATGAACATTATGTATGGGTATTTGTTTGGCTCAAAGATTCTTCTATCACGCTTTAGCTCATTACATAGTCATAGTCAACAAAGATTTTAAGATAAAAAATTGGAATAAGTTCATAAGGGATTTTTTTATCTTCAGAAAGTATTCTAGCCTCTCTAAATTTATCCCTTAATTAAAATAGGACGCTTAAGAAATCACATTTAAAGCTCACACTTTCAGATGATGGTCTATTTTTGAGGTATTGCTTCTGTGGTCACTTTTTCCTTGATGAATGTCAAGTTTTCAAGATGAAGCTTCGCGTGTAGCTAAAGGTCACCGAACTTTTCGTTGCCAGACAAATCGTTGCGGGCATATCGTTGTATGAACAGTTCGTTGCATAGACAAAATGTTGCCATGTGTCTGTATGTCATCAACTAATCTTTTAGAAAATCAGGAAGAGAAGTCAGCAGCGTTCGAGATTTGTTTTCAAGACTTTTCGGAATTTAGTGAATTGAGATTTTCTATAAACTCTCTCGATATATTTCATCATCGGACAGAAGGATCACGTGGCGAGGGAGTACCTAACTAAGGGTCAGGATAAGAATGACACTCAGAGCGACCTAACAGCTGAAAATGAGGGCTAATTCTTCTAAACTACGGCTCTATTTTGGCACAGTTACAATTTATTATATCCTACACTCTGAAAAAAGCGGTGTTTCACTGAACTCCAGAAGTTCAGTATTTCTGTACTGAACCATTTTAGGTTCAGGAAAATGGCAATAGTTCGGCAGTTATCATCGAAAACCATTTTAAGCTCAGCAGATTTAGCAGGGTTTCACAGTTTTCCAACAAAACTTACTGCAGATTTTCTTGTATTATACAAATCTACTCACAGCTCCGCAGATATTTGCAAGGTTCCGTATATGTCATACCAAACCTGCTAATAGTTTCGTAGAAGTTTTGACGGTTCCATATGTTATGTAAGAAACCATTGATTATCCGTACTTTTTATACGAAACCAATGACAGTTCTGTATACCTTATGATGGTTTTCTATATATAACACGAAACTACTTCCAGTTCCGAATATTTTATACAAAACTACTGACAGTTCCGTAGAACCTCTGAAGGTTTCGTATATTTTGTACAAAAATATTGACAGTTCTGTGGACCTATTAAGGATTGTGTATGTTTTCTACGGAACTACTGCGGGTTCCGTATCTTCTATAAGAAACCAGCGACAGTTCTGTAGACTTTTTGAAGGTTTAGTATATGTTACACGAAAGTACCCCCAGTTCCGGATATTTTATACAAAACTACTGACAGTTCCGAATACTTTATACAAAACTACTCACAGTTCTGTAGATCTATTAAGGATTGTGCGTATTTTCTGCGAAACTATTGATAGTTGCGTAAGTTTTATAAGAAATCAATAGCAGTTCTGTAGATCTTTAGAGGTTTAATACATATTGCACGAAACTATTAGCAGCTCTGAATATTTTATACAAAACCAGTGGTAGTTCCCTAGACTTTTTGAAGATTCGATATATGTTATACCGAATCTGCTGATGATTTCGTAGACTTTCCAAACGTTTCATATACTGTATATAGAATTGGTGATAATCTCAAATGTTCCTGAAGTTTTCGCAATTTACTTATAAAGTCTTGAATAGTTTCGTTAAACATTGATAGGTTCTGTGTACGTCGTACGAAACCACATATGGTTCTGTAGATTATCGAAAACCTTTTATGTTTTGTCTGCAATCACGACTGTTTAGGATTATATTCAGCGCGGAATTTATTTAACAATATTTACTTGTTGGTATCACATAAAATGTATCAGGGATTACCAACACACTAAGAAGTAGTGTTCCACCGAACTTTGAAGGTTTGGTACTATTTTATGAAATCATTTAAGTTCAGTGGCATGAAAATTGTTTTGTAATTTTCACACAGAACCTTTTTAAGTTCCGAAAATTGAATAGGGTTCGAAGTTTTCCTACGAAACTCTCTAAAAGTTCTGTGCATCGTGTATTGAACTTTCAATGGTTTTGCATCTTGTTGGCAAAATCATTCATAGTTTCGTATGGCATTTCAAGGTTTCGTATAATTTCTACGAAGTCATACATAGTTTCATAGGCGCTCTAATAGTTTCGGACACATTGTACGAAACTACCCATGTTTCCGTAAAAAATCTACCGAACTATTTACCATGTGAGTAACTATGAACAGGTTTGTACAATGTCTGCTAAATGTTTAGATGTTTTACGAAACCACTGATAGTTTCGTGGAACACCTAAAGGTTCTGTATATCTTATATGAATCTATCAAAAGTTTCGTAAAACACCAAAAGATCCAGCATATATTATACGAAACTGCCAATGGCTTCGTATAAAATATACGAAATCATTGATAATTTCGAAAATCATCCAAAGGTTCCGTATATTTTATGTGAAAATCCTGATAGTTCTGCAACTGTTCAAAATGCTTGGAATATGATTTGCGAAACCTTAATACTTCTATAATTCATCAGAAGATTTCATGTATTATCTATGAAATATTTGGTAGTTTTGTGGGTCGTTGAAAGATTTCTTATACTTCCTGCAAAATCCTTCATAGTTTCGTAATTTATCTAAAGGTTTGCTAGATTCTCTGCCAAATTCTTGATCGCTCCAGAGGTCATCTAATGGTTTCGTATGTTTCTTTGCGAAACTATAGAATTTTTCATGTATTCTCTATAGGCTTTGTATATTTCTACGAAATGCTTAATAGTTCCAAGGCTGTTCTAAAGGTTTTGTATACTTTCCACGAAACCTTTCGTAGTACCATGGCTCAACAAGAGGTATGATATATTTTCTATGAAACCTTTTCGTAGTTCTGCGACGCATCTAAAGGTTTGGTAAAACTTCTACGAAACCCTTCATAGATCTGCACCGAACCTACATGTTCATAACTCATTCACTGTTCTGTTTTGCGACCTTACTATATATATATATAAATGATTCAGTTACAGTATGACAGTCGTTTAAGTTTACTTCCAGAATACGTGTCTTTCTACAAGTATTCGTATACTTTGAGCAACCATCTTCATTGCTCAAAACAATTGAATAGGTAAAAATCTTGATACAAACGGTTGTCTCAATTAATCAATTCGCTTAATTAAATTTTGGTTACTGTGGATTCAATGACTTGATCGGTAAGTATCATTTTCTAAAGGCAACGTATGTTTTTTCCAATGAATTCTATGTTATAGATTGACCAACAAAACAAGATCACGCATAATTTTGATTTTATAGATTAAATTAATCCTTTTTTCGTTATACAGGGGGTGCAAAAGTCACTTAACTCAAAAGAAAATTGAATATCTCCATTACGGCTCGAGCAAATGAGCTGATTTTTTTAGCAATAATAGAGCCATGTACAAGCTATATATCCATAAAGACATACCAAGAGAAACTCTTTCTTAAGTATATTGTTTTTTCTCCTATCTGCCAAAAAGTAAAACGTTTTTTGTTGAGATCAATAGTGATACTTAACAAAGGGTTTCTCTAGACATGTCTTTATAGATATGAAGCTTAAACATGCCTCTATTATTAGTAAAAAAATCAGCTTGTTTGCTCGAATTGTAATGGAGATATTCAATTTTTATTTTGGTAGACTGGCTTTTGCACCACCCTGAATATGGCCCACAAGTTACGATGCCAAGGAAAAATTAAATATCTCCGTTACGGTTCGAACAACCAGACTGATTTTTTTACCAACAATGGAAGCATGTTCACACTTTAAATCCATACGGATAAGATTAGAGAGAGCCCTTATAAAGTATTACTAATGACCACAATAAAATAATTTTACTTTTTCATAGATAGAATGGAAAACAGTATACTTAACAAACGGGTTTTCTCTAGCCATGTCTTTATGGATATAAAGTTTGTACACAGTGTTTTTGATAGCAGGTACCAGTTGCTTAGGTAAAGTGCCAATGGTACGTGAAAATTTGAAAAAGTACTTTGTTTGACACTTTACTAAAAAAAACAAGGTACCAGAACGACACTTTGTTAAGTAAAAAAGCACTTTGCTTATTATATTACGCCACTGTTTATAAATCACTTTTTTCCTTCTTTTCGTTTATTTTTACTTGTAGATGGAACTAATATTGTTCTTTTTCGTTTTAGATTTATTGTGTTCAACTAATTATAAAGATGATCGTAGCTTTTTCATAGCTAGAATATTGTTCCTTACTGAGAGAGTTATTCGATTCATTTTCTTCTTACTATATTTATTTCTTTTTTTATCGTTTGGGTCATCTACTTTGTTGATCTTCCCATTATTTTATTAGAGATTAAGCGAATGTATTAGTATTCTTTTTTGTTGTTGTTTTAAATTTCTATTATGTATTTAGAACTATAAGTTCGTTTATTTGTGTTGAACAAGTTATTTAATTCATTTTTTTCTCATTACATTTATTTCTTGTTTATTGTTTTGGTCATCTACTTTGTTGATCTCAGTGGCGGCGCGATCGAGGGGTGGGGCAGGGTAGGGTAACTACTCCCTTCTGATTTTTAAAAGTTTCCCGGAATTTTTCTCCCATTTTGAGAGAGACCATCTCAAATTTTCTCTCATTTTTCAAGAAAATGACTCTAGGATTTTGTCAGTTTGATGAGAAGGATATTTCAGTTTCCTTCGAATTTTGAGAGAAATGACCTGAAATCGTCTCCAATTTGAGCGAAAATGATTTCAGAGTTTCTTTAATTTTTAGGAGAAAGTGGATTCAGATTTCCTCGAGCTTTGGAAAAACATAGTCTCAAATTATTTTCTATTTTGGGAAAAGATAACCACAAGTTTTCTTCAGCTTTGAAAGCTGACCTTATATTTCCTATAATTTCGAAGAAAGTAATCTTTAATTTTCCTGAATCTTAAGAAACAGTGATCTCAGATTTTCTCCGATCTTGTGAGAAAATGAGCTTCACTCGAGATTTTTAAGACTCTGCGATCGGGTAGGGTGAAAAGAACACTTTTCTTCTCCTGTTGGAAATTAGGATTACAGCTTTATCTGATTTTTCAGAGATTTAGACTGCAAGTTTCCTTGAGTTGGAATACATTGATCCTCACTTTCTCAGTTTTTTGAGAAAAATAACTTGAATTCTCTTTCTTTTGCAACAAAAAAGAAAATTTTTTTCCGTCACTCAGCCAAAATTTCGATAATAAATCAGTAAATATGAAGAATTAGAATTATAATCTTACTGATAGAAAATTTTAAAGCGACATTTTATTGAATCAAAATACGCAATTAATGTTTAGTTGAGAATTTTATCGAAAAAGAACGTAGAAAATCTAATCAGTGTACCTTACCATATGTAGACTGAAATATTCTTGATAAGCTATGCATCTGTGTAGAACAGCTTCAATTTTATTTGTCTTTTTGATATGATGCTTCGAAGAAATTCAATTGCATTTCGAAATAGAACCTTTTCCCAATTTTAAAGAAGCTCTGCTCTAGTTTAACCTCTTCCATATTCGTTAAAAAATAAAAAGTTAGATTTACTTCTACTGGAAGGCCTTTGGAAAGCAGTGATGTATTGTGCCCAATAGACGACTCTTTAAGTTAATCAATCGTCCGAAACTTTGAGTTTGTCACATATTTTTGTGTAAATACATCCCCTTTTACAGTTTTTTTCGCGGAAAACGTTGTAAAGCTGAGATTAAGGTCATTTCTATTCTTCTCAAATTTCGAGAATTTGTCAAATAACGCACAAGATCTCTATGATTACCTAAGCACTCTACTAATGGCAATCAAAGAGATTAAGAAGTAATAGAAGGCTCTATTCAAACATTTTTGGTGAGGCATAAGCGAAAATCTTGGCATCTTCATGTAAAAGTACCTTCAATTTTTGAGAATTTAGCGTAAGGTTCAGTCATATTATCTTCGAAAGTATAAAAATTTTTAGTAACGGTTCACATTACTTTTCACTTTGTCAAAACATTTTAGGTAAAAAATACTCCAAACATCACTAATAATGTTGTCAATAGCATGATCATTAAAAAAATATAAAATAATGGATAAAAATTGAGAAAAATAAATAATCAACCCGTCAGAAAAAAAAAATTTTTGTCACCGCTTAAGGCGGCAAAAAATTTTTGAGCTTTCTCACATTCTGCGAGATACCTCCTCCTGCTCTGACCTCTTCGCGTCGTCACTGTTTTTTTATTCTTTTCTACTGGTTTTTTTCTAGAGTTAGTTTATGACGAAAATATATGATTATTAATAACTTTGACTTTTTTTCTTGATACATTTCTCACCTTTGGCACTGTGTGGTACTTTGTTTTGAAAAACAAAGTACCGAATCGCACTTTTATTATACATTCAAAGTACCGAGTGGCACTCCGTTTCTAATTTCTATTAAAAACACTGCTCTGGGTGTCATGTTGTCTGTGCGACCTACATGGGTAGGGAAGAAATGGCACTGGATCGTAACAGAGTTTTTCAATATGCTCAGAAGTGATTATGTGGTTCGCGAAGATGAATGCTTATCGCCGGAGAAATTATGTACTGTAGAGTTTCCGAAGTCTCGGTAACTGGTGGTTGGAAACCCTTAAAACGTTTCCGATAGTGCCAAATGCAAAAAACCAATAAGAGTTTCCAAGAATACACATTTTTTGGAGTATAGCACGCTCCATTTGATACTCTCCAAGTATTTCATTTGTTCACTGGAAAAAGAAGAGTTTTTCCGATATAAATAGTCACTAACGAATAATGAAATAAATATCTGTGTTATTGAACATATAGTTATTCAAGACACATCAGTTAGAAGTAAAATTTATATATCTTTCAAGGTTTTGCATTGTAGGAAATATATCAGTCGTTACAATCTTTACAGTTATTAGTTGGAAATATAACTACCGCAACACTTGATTGCAACGCGCAATTTTTCACTTCACACATAATTCTCATCTATAGAAAAAAAATGATTGTACCTCTTACTCTCACGATTTTCTTTTCTTCTGTCATCAATAGAGCAACTCGAAAAGATCACAGAACAAACGGAATAAGAAATTCACTAGTCGAAGTGGTAGCGAATATGTCAGGATCAAAATAGAAGGAAATAATATATTGATTTTGTGTTGAAATGAAGCAGAAGAAGTGCACCTTAAATATCATGGTTTTCAACTCATGATGATTTATATCAAAGCAGAGTGTATCACAATCTATAAAAATAAAAATACTCTACTAGCATAGATTTTTTTAAAGAATGACGCTTCCTGTATATTACATATACTCATATGTTTTTTATTCCCATGCCATGTTTACGGTTTTCTCCCCACATGTCAGTTGTCTTTAATATTTTCGCGTTTTAGCATCCTTATTTTGTATCAGCTTCATCTTTTCTCTACCTCAAATTTCGTCATTTTCCCTTTTGCTGTTGTGTTCATCTTGAATTCTCATCCAGATGTAATGTATGTATGCAGCTGAATTTATAAAAATAAAAGTGACTCATTCGTCTCAACCATCTTCACAGTTGGCCATAACAAACAATACGGTCTCTTGACAGGACATATTCACAAATTTTTAAACACGATTGTCATCTTCTGTCATTTTAAATACAGTGTATCACGAAAGTTACTTCCTAACATTTTTTTCGTATATGAGCTGATTATCTATCTATTTCGTCTTGAAAATATTTTCAGAAATTTGTCAACATATAAATTCTTGTAGAATTTTAATGAGTTCTATCAATTTGCATGAAAGCTTCAAAGTGAAAACACTCGGCAGAAATTTAAAATACTAACATCTTATGAAACAAAAAATTTTTTGTATTGTAATCGTAGAAGATGGCTTTCCAGAAATAATGTGGCAGGTTGTCTAGATCAAATAAAATTCAATACTTTCGTCTATAATTTTAAAAAAAATATTAATAAAGTCAGATGTAATAGTAAAGATATACGAGAAAACTTTTAGAAAGCAACTTTCAGGATACACTATATATCATTAATTGAAAAACAGACAATAGTTCTTGCCAAATTCACATTTATGCTTGGGGTATAACCACAAGAATATCTTGTTTGTAACTAAACACATGATAAAAAAATTCAAAGAAAAAGAATAATGAATGGCAATTTTTGAACATGAGGACGTCGTAAAAAATATAAATCATGCGTTCAATAAAAAAAAGTATATCAATATATTCCAAGTGGCTACTATTTAAACTTAATTGAAACTGTCCAAAGCTGATACTTATAATTCGAGTTAAAGCTTAGAACTTGCGTTAGTGACTACAACTATTATAACGATTCGATGGTCTTTGTAATTTTCATCTTTTTAACGATGAATTTTCATCTTCATTTTGACAATATCTCTCTTGTTGTGTAGGTGATTGATTGAGTATTCTGCAGACAAACGAAAATGAACACTATATTGAGTACTCACGTATTCATTCATCAGTAAAGTTACAAACGAAAATCCGTATTAGTTTTCATCGAAGTAGATAAATTTAGATATAGATGAAATTCTGTAAGTATTCACTTGAGTAATACAAATACACGCGTCGAAAAGTACTGCTCGTTTGATGAATATTTCATTACAGAGAACAACATCATTTTTTGCTCAGACAGAAAACACTTCAAAACTTTAGATGACGGTTTACTATTGAAGACTGATCGAAAATTGATAGATTCCTCCTTCTACTTGTTCTTTCCCAATATAAAAACAAAAAGCACAATGATCAAAAAAAGCTAGAATGAAAAGCGAAAAGATGAAATAACATGAAGCAAAAGTACGATAATACATAATTATACAATATGTAGCAGCAAGAAAAAGAGCAAAACAAAAATAAGACTCAGTAATCTCAATTACATTTGTCAGATTAGAAAGAAGTGCAAGAAAAAGAGTGAGAGAATGGTGATATCGTGGCTGGAGGCTATGACAAAAATAAATGGCATTCTTCTCTATTGATGGCAGTAGTTGAATTATTTCGCACTTCCCAAGAAACTGCTTTTAAGGGAAAAATGATTGTCATAAATGTTGAGAATGTTCAAGAGAAATACTTGTTACAGTCAGTTATGATATATTAACTTTAAGAGAACCAATGCATAGCAATACGTTGTTAAAATCAGAGCAAAATCAAACAACAACATCAACAACATGTATTTCCACATGACTGTTGTCTTTCTAGCATTTTATATCGATCTGGATTTTTCTGTCAGTCTTTGATTTCTGAACTATGTCACATATGTTAGTTAGTTAGTTATACCTCATATACCTTTACAAGTGTAGGGTGAGACATAAAGATGCACACAAACAGCACAAAACTACTATCTAGATGAACAATAAAATAAACAAAAAAACTAAAGTGTCTATCTTGAGTGCTTGGTATGTTTGTTCTCATAAAATATTAATTTGCCGTATATGTCAGAGTATTATCCTCCATTTGGTTTAGATAACACTCTTCACTGCACCGGTAAACCAATATTTCATTTGTCACATTACTATTTTACTTTAATTTTGTATTTTCTACACCATTCTTTAGCACATGCTTTAACATGTCCTGTAATTTCTTGTGGTTTAAATTTCTTATTACACTTTGGACAGGTATAATAACCATTCGAAGCTTTCACTAATATTGTTGTTACTTTATGCTGCACCATCCCATGTTTTGCCTTTGATTCTTGCATTTTTCTAGTATTTGTATTTTCTTTATATTTCTTCACTATCTCTTTGATGTTCGTATGGACAGGGGTAATTTGTGTAAATTGATTAATCAGATATCTCCACCTATTCCTGTCCTTGGTGATCTTTCTCCAGTTTTGCGCACCAACTTTTTCAATGTCCTCCAGTATTTTATCTTCCCATCGTTTTCTAATACCTACTTTACCAGGACGTTTGCGCTCAGAAAGATACGAGAACATCACCTTTTTCACCAATGGCAGCTGGTTATTACCATATTCCATTCTATTCACATGACCAAGCCACCTTATACGATTTCTTCTCATAATGTTTTCTACGGATGGTTGACCAGATAATTCTAAAATCCTAATATTTGAAACTCGATCACCTAATTTTAAACCAAGTATTGTTCTTAAACATTTCATATAAAATACACTAATTCGATTTTCTTGAGTCATTGTCAGTGCCCATGCTCCACTACCATATAAGAGAACTGGAAGTATGCATGAACGATAAATACGTAATTTGGCACTGATTGAAATTGTTTTTCTATACCAGACGACATTTTTTAACATATTAAATGCTGCTGTTGCCTTTGTTAATCTGGATTCAATATCTTTTGTAGAATGTTGATCTCTAGAGAGAGTACAACCCAAATAACAAAATGAATCAGTTATTGTGATTTGTTGATTTCTAATTGTAATGTTAACATTTGGTTGAACAACTTCCTGCTTTCTTACAACTTTTCCATTTAAATCCTGTTCAAATTGTTGTAATGACATTATAAGTGTCTTTTTGACATTCATTGTTAACCCATACTTTTGTGTTACCTTTTCAAAAGTGTAAATGAATTTTTCAAGATCATTAATAGTTTTACACATTGCAACTAAGTCATCTGCGTACATTAATGATAAGATATCAAACTCTTCATACTTCTCTCGCCGACCATGGAAAAAATCATTAATTCCATGGGCCAATTTAATACCAATAAGTGATGCTTCATTTAACACCTCTCTAACAATAAAATCAAATAACATGTTAAATAACACTGGAGATGGAATTCCGCCTTGCATCACACCCGTTTCGATATCAAAACTTTCAGAAAATTCATTATTAATCTTCACTTTTGCCCTTGTGTTCTTATAAATTAATTCTAGTAATCGAATTATCTTATCTTTCAGCCCATAGTGCCGGCAGATTTTCCATAATAATTTTCGATTAACTGAATCGTAAGCTTTTTGAATATCTATAAAACACATAAACAATGGCTTATTAAATTCTCTTGATTTTTCCATTATCAACTTTAAGATAAATATTTGATCTATGGTTGACCTATTGGATCTAAAGCCGGCTTGTTGTTCTAATAGTTGTCGATCAATTGATTCTTAGACACGATTAAGAATCACACGACTGAATAATTTGCTTACTACCATTAAGAGCGATATACCACGATAGTTATCGCACTGTTTCATATCACCTTTATTCTTGAATAATCGAATTAATATGGCTAAAGACCAATCATCAACGATCTGTTCATTTTGCTATATATCAATGAAAATCTCATGTAACCATTTGAGCACTGGTAACCCACCAGCTTTCAATAAATCTGCGCTAATATCATCATTACCAGGAGCCTTCTGATTTTTCATTCGTTTTAATCCTTGACTAATTTCTTCTAGAGTTGGTGGTTTATCTTGCCTATTTTGCTCTGTTATTGTTATTGACGGGATTGAAATGCATTCAATAACTCGTGTATCAACAATACACTTAACATTCAATAACTCAAAGAAATGTTCCCTCCACCGGTTCAGCTTATCCTTAGCATTAATAATTAGCTTACCATTTCTATCTTGGACAGGGCTGTTTTCTATAGCTTGTTTTCCACCTCTTAATCGTCTGATTATCGCATATGCGATTGCTGGATCGTGATTTATAATCGCATTTTCAATTTCTTCGCTTAACTCATCCCAATAATCGATTTGTCTTTTAGTTACCATTGATTTAACTAATTTTCTATAATACACATATTTATTTTTATATTTATTTTTTTCAGGGCTACCATGATAATTTTGCCAATTCCAGTAAGCATATGATTTCTTTTCTACAGTTTTCAAAATATCTTCAGTTAACCATTCTTTTCTACTGTTATTATCCTTATTGTCTGCTGTAAGATATGTGTACGCCGCTTCTTTAATATGTTATACAAAAGTGGAGTATTGTTCATTAATATCAGCATCTTCATTATTTTTTTCTTCATACTTCCTCTTTATATCATTTTGAAAAAGTTGAACTGTGCCATTATCCTGTAATTTTAAACGATCTAGATGTAATTGTTTTTCTTGAATCCTTTTTCTCCTTGATTGTAGATGTAATTTAAGTTTATATCGCATAAGGTGATGATCAGTTCCAATACTTCCCGCTACTCTTCTATATATTCGCACATCTTCAATACTTGAACGAAAGTTTTTACTAACTAAAGTATAATCTAACATATGCCATTGTTTATTGCTCGGATGTTTCCATGATGCCTGATACACCAACTTGTGCTGAAAAAATGTATTCGAAATAATTATATTATTTGTTAAACAAAAATCAATAAGTCTAGCACCATTTTCGTTTTTAATATCTATTGAATAAGGTCCCACAATTTGAGGTACAGTAAGATGCTCTTCTTTACCTACACGAGCGTTAAATAGGGGTAGGACAGTTCAGTTCTTTCGAACTGAACTGAACTGTCCTACTCCTGGCGTTAAAATCACCCATTAACATAATCATATCTCCCTTTGGCACCTTATCAATGGTCTCTTGTAATTTTACATAAAATTGCTCACATTTATCAGCCATAGATTTATTATATGAGTTAACAGGAGCATAAACAGCAATATAAGTAATATTTATCGGTGCACAGTACATTCAAATTTTAATAATCCTTTCATTCACCGCTTCCCATTCAGATCCTGAGGATTTCCAATTTTTCGTTGCGGACTTATTTAAACAGATTGCTACCACATGTGCCATTCTTGTTTTATTAACTTTAGGTAGTCCAGAAAATATCATTGTAGAGTCACCTATTGATTTTGTTCCAGATTCATAAATACCTGTTTCACATAATGCCGCTACCTGTATTTTATATTCTATGTCACATATATATAATGAGAAAGGTAAACTAGTACAGTTCTAAGATAAATTATAGACATTAATATCTAAATCAGATAAAACTGAAAGACATCTAGGGATGAATAAATAAGAACCAGAAAAGATGACAAATTTTTCTAGACATCTTTTCTGGATAACCATATTACTGACATATGTATTGAGCATAATATATGAATAATACTACCGCAAATAAATGGGAGTAAGTGTTTATGATTATATAAAGAAATCATATTCATTTGATGTTTTCTGTTTTAGTGGTGAAGGTGCCATGGATGCAACTTCAATTTTTCAAAGTAGTTTTCCCTCCCCCCCAAAAAAGACAATCTCTCATCCGTTTTCCCCCTACTCCCCTTTTTATTGTATTTTTTTTTTTATTCTTAATAAAAGTTTAAAAATTTAAAGTCTTTTTTTTACATTTTTTTTTATTGAAATAAATATTTGAAAATATAAAAAATCTTTTTTCTTGTTTATTTTTTTTGATTTCAATAAATAATTGATAATGTAAAAAATCTTT
>JAJEKB010020275.1:107867-163459 GCA_022393335.1 Macrotrachela quadricornifera
ATGCTCGACATGATCAATGATAGTTGATCAAATGATCGAAGTCACATGAAAACTGAACAGTTATATGAAAGTATTCATTTCCTTCTGTGACTGCGATGATTTGATCAACTATCATATACCATGTTGAGCATGGGTGATAGGTGAAGAGTGTCACTGGAGTCTCTTCACCTATCTTCCATGCTCGGCATGATCAATGACAGTTGATCAAATGATCGAAGTGACACAAGAAAATGAATACTTTCATAGAATTGTTTAGCTGTCATGTGAGTTCAATTATTTGATCAACTGTTATTGATAATGTCGAGCATGGAAGATAGGAGAGAAGACCCAACAGATTTTTTTCGTTTATCGACTTGTTTGCCTATGATGGCAATGCTGATTCAGTCAGACAGAGTGGATCATATGGCCAATGAATTGCTATATGGGGTTAGGGAATAATGATGAGATGGTTTTTGTAGGATTTGAGTGTTGATTCCTGGAAGTATCAGATATGGTAGTAGAATGATGGGACGCTTGGCAGTCAAGACTTCGATGAAGTTGCGGAGGCTGTAACGTTTGCTGTCCATTAAGTCATCGTCGCGAAATTGAGGATAGGCGGAAATTATCGTGACGATGATGGTGAGAATGCCAGCGTAGAACAGGAATTTAGTGAATGTTGAATACATGGCGATGGATTGTGATTTGTGTTTGATGAAGGTAGTGAGATTGTGTTTACTCGTGTAGTGATGGTCGGGATATTTATAGTCGGGGTTCTCAAAGAGAGAGAGAAGTTAATCACCGTTTTTTTTATATCATTCATGTGTATCAAAGGAGATGAGGTTGGTTTGTGGGGAAAAGGGTTTCCTCTGGAGCTATAGACGAAGAAGAGGGAACGATTCGATGATTCAAGGTTGGATGGTTACGAAGGCCAATAACAGTGATTAGGCGCTACGTAAGAGGACAAAATTAAGAAATAGAGAGAAGCTGAAAAAACGGTAAAGAACGCTGTTTGATAGACGAAGCGCATCGAATTGTGGTGAAGGAAAAACGAAAAAAGTTATCGGTCATTTGTTCTTGAAAGAGGATTTATTCCTTGTCAGAAATATCTATTAAATTGTAATGAGAAATATTTTTGAGGTTTATCAGGTGGATGGTGGTTTTTCTACAGCATGTTCTTATTTGTTCTTTTATCAAGTAGAAATTTTAAAACAGTAAGCGTCTTGCAATGGTTAAGGTCGACGAAAGCTATATAGAATCACAGACAACATTGTCAAGCATCTTGATAGAATATATAATCAGTAGAAAAAACTTTGCTGTGTATGTTCTTGGATAATAAATTTGTAAAAAAAATTGGGTTTTACAGTTTTAGTTCCGCATATAAATGCGAGTAAGTGTTTATGATTATATAAAGAAATCATATTCATTTAATGTTTTCTGTTTTAGTGGTGGAGGTGCCATGGATGCAACTTCAAATTTTCAAAGTAGTTTTCCCTCCCCCCCAAAAAAGACAATCTCTAATCCATTTTCCCCCTACTCCCCTTTTTATTGTATTTTTTTTATTTATTCTCAATAAAAGTTTGAAAATTTAAAGTCTTTTTTTTACATTCTTTTTTATTGAAATAAATATTTGAAAACGTAAAAAAATGTTTTTTCTTTGCTTATTTTTTTTTGATTCCAATAAATAATTGATAATATAAAAAATCTTTTTTTTTGCGAATAAAAATATTCATTTACAATGAGCAAAATGATTTGGATATGTATGTCGCACATCTCATCTGTATGACAGCGGAGAAAAGGACAACAAAGAAAGAGACAAGAATGAGTCACAAGTAAATATATCAATAACTTTTTTTATAAAATTGAGAAGAACGTGTTTCTAAAAATGAGTCAATATATTTTATCTTTAGGCATGAAATTTTCTTTATTTCAAATGAATTATTGCTCAGTCATGAGAGTAATTGCTGAACTTAATTATTATTCAGCCAAAAACAAATCTGCACAAAACAGTGTCCATGCACGTCTCTGTAAAGCTGAAAAACGTGTTTATAGACAGCAATATGGATGTTTTCATTTGAAATTACTTTTAATCAAGTCATTTCGGTCATTTTTCAGTCATTCAAAAGAATTTAGTATTGTATATCATATGAAAATAGATTTATTCTATCAAAACGAACAAAATCTTTTCAACGAAAAAAAATTGTATCAGATTAGATATTTACGTCTTTTCATTCAAGCACTTGACTAATATAAGAAAAATGTCCTTCGATCACTATTGAAGATAATAAACAGAAAACCATGTCAGCATATGGCGTAGGTAGACATAATCATCGAATTTTTCTTTACCTTGAATAATATCTACATGAATCACATGCCAAATAAGCCTTCAAAACATATTGATATATTGTTTAGATTGATCAAGGATGTATGTCAAGTTGAAAACAACAATAATTAGTATAAACAAATCCATATTAAAAGGAATATTCAACAGCTATACTCAAGCGAGTATAAACAAGAGAAAGAAAAAGAAATCATTGAAGTGTGACCGTAATGAGTCTCATTCATAAAAAAAATGTGCGTTAAGCAAGGATACTGAATTAAACATATACAATTATGTGAATTAGTTAATGAAAAACTAAACATTTTTCTTTATGAAAAATATAAAATATAATTCAAAGGAAAAGAAAAAGTCGAATAATAGTTTTCTTTTCTTAAAAGTAAATAAATTCCACTAGTTTGATCAAGTTTGAATTTGATACAGTTGAAACATCTAAAATAAATAAAAAGAAAAAAAAACAATAGTTTTAAATAAAAATTTATCTAATATAAACTATAATCATGATATTTTGAAAGAACATAAAACTCTTTCAGAATCAATTTTTTAATGACATTCATTACATAACTTATTCAACTATTTTCTTATTAAAACCAAATAATTTTTGAAGATCATCAAACAAAATTCATTTATCTCTGAGTTCACGCAGGTCGAAACCACTCCATCGGATCCGACAAAAGTGATGTCGCCAGATTTATTTTATCATATAACTGGACAGGTAAGTCTTCATTTCATTAAAAATTTTTTTTTAAAATTATTTTAGATTTATTCATATATCCAAATGGTTAGGTAAGTATGTTTTTAACTTAAAAATTTTTTTATATTATTTTAGGATGTTTTTTATATACAATTTTTTCATCGAAGAGTGAAAGACAATTGATAGTTTAGTTGACTAATTTTTATAATTTTAATGAAGAATATGAATAAATTAGAGCTTTCGGTATTTCAAATACCATCATCAGTACATAGGCAAGATGATTAATATTGAATTGATTATTTGTATTCCATATGCAATAAAAAGTTAAAATAAAATGCAATTAAACTTCAACAACATCGAATTTTTCTACCTTTTCTCTTTTCCATTGTACTGATGATGGTATTCGAAATACCGAAAGCTCTAATTTATTCATATTCTTCATTAAATTTATAAAAATTAGTCAACTAAACTATCAATTGTCTTTCACTCTTCGATGATTTATCAACAAGACCTATGATTATTCATGGTTATTATACAATTTTTTAGTAGATATTTCAATGAAAAAATTATTTTTTTTTATTTTTTTGAAGTTCCTTTTGATATACAATTATTTTAGTAGATATTTTAATATAAAAATTATTTTTCTTTTATTTATTTTAGAATGTTGTTGATATATAATTAATCTAGTAGGTATTTTAATATAGAAAATTTTTTTGTAATTTATTTTAGGATTTTAATGATATACAATGAATTTAGTAGGCATTTTATTATAAAAATCATTTTTTTAAATTTTTTTTAGGCTGATTTTGATATAGAATTATATTAGTGAGTATTTTATTATAAAGAAATTTTTTTTTAATTTATTTTAGGATGATTTTGATATCCGATTATTGGTAACATGCAGTTTACCTACAGAATTCTCGTAAGATCCTGTAGGATCCTGCGATATCCGACAGTCAGATTTCTCGACTTGGCCAATTAATTAAACATTGTATTTTATTATTTCAGCTAGAAATTGATTGGAAATATATTGTTTCATCATATTTATCTTGAAGTAGGAATATTTTTAATCACCAAATAAATTACTATTTGTATCATTATATATTCATTGTAAAATTAGTTCATCTTTTTCAAAAAAAAATTTTATTGAAAAGATAAAAATATAGAATTATTGATAATCTAATACAATATCAAAAAAATTCAATGAAAAGTCAAATATTTCTTTACAATAAGCAAATCCAAATTTTATTATGTTCTTTGAAAATAATAAAGAAAAAACGTTATTACATAAAAGTTTAAACAAAGATAAAATTTTCTTTCTTATATTAATCTATTTGAAATGCTGAAGAAAATTTTATAAAGATAAAAATTTAGAATTTAACTTAAAAAACCTATTTGACTTATATTCTTTCTACTGTTATTCTGACTATTTAAAAGCATCTTTATCATGAATAAATAAAAATCATAGATTATCTCTAAGTCTTGAAATATCTTTTTTCTTCTGATAGAAATAAAAATATTTTATAATTAAGTATTTTCTTCAATCCATTAAAAGTTTTTTCATCATATGTCAAATAAAAAATCTTTTCCATTTCCGATATGTTCTGACATATCACCATTTATTTTCAATAACATGTCATGATAATTCCGTCCATAAGAGTCATCTTTTTCACCAACATATGTGAAAAGAATGTGATTTTTTTTCTTTGTCAACAAAGTATTATCAATATTAGAATTAACAACAGATGGCATTGGATATAAAAAAATCTTTAAAAAATGATAAAAGAAACAAATATATCTATTGATATGTACAACAACCAACTGGAAAATGCCGTTGATATTTTATTTATATTAAATATTAAGTGAAAGTATTACATATGCTATTTTAATACAAATTTTTTAATAACTAGTGGGTACAATAAAAAAAACTGAGGGTGAGGGTGAGGGTTAGAGACGACATCTATTATATGTGTCAATTAATATTTCTTTAATGTACATTTATTGTATAATGTTGAATCATTGTAAATATCTATGAATTAAGATTACTTTAAAAATAGCCCATACCCATTTCATTTTATCACATTTGGGAGTGGGAGATGAGGGTAAGTTTGGAAAAATATTTTTTAATCGAAAAAGAAAGCACATAGAAGTGAATCCATAAAAGGATTATTTGATTTCCTTTCGCTTGTCCACGAAATTCTGTTCGTCTGATATTGGAAATATTCACAGTTGATATGCTTCATTTCTTGGGGCTAAGCCGGATGCTACCAAGCGGATCCACAGGTTGCGGATAGTCGAACGGCCATTAGTACGATGGTTAGCTACGAATAAGAACAAGAAATTGTTTAAATAGGCAGTCCCGGACAATTCGGACTCATATCAGCAGGCTGTAGTGGGGTTTGGGATGGCACCAAAACACTTATAAAATACTACAGAAACCCAAAGATGATAAGATGACACGGCGAGCAAAGGTCGTCAGAAGCAAGATTTAACAAAATCAAGTTTCATAAGCTTTAGCCTGGTGCAGATGAGGCACTTAGCCATGGTAGGCAACTCATCTAAGAGAGAAAACTCAGATGACAAACACTCACCAACCGGTTTAGCCAGCCGGGTGTTTTATCGGCTATATAATCTTCAATGAATTCCAATTACAAGAAACGGCCCTCATTATGCGGAGGCTTAATAGTTACTACCTACGACAGTGGGAAGACCAGCTTGGCGGCAGAGGGTGCTAAGAATCATCGGGCTCAACTAAGCTGCCTTCAAAATTTCAACATTGGGACACTCAATGTTAGAACCCCTTCGAGATGACGGAAGTTTAGAAGAACTACTACTAGAACTGGAAAACATCAAATGGAATATAATTGGACTCTGTGAAATCCGGCGAAAAGATGAATGATTACTGGACATCAAACATGGACACCAGCTGTACTATCGTGGAACATCAGATGGTAGAAATAGTGGTGTTGGCTTCATTATTAATAAGAAAATCAAAAATAATATCATAAGCTTTAACAGCCTCTCAGATAGAGTAGCAAGTCTAACAGTCAAACTATCAAAACGCTACATTCTACAAATCATACAAATATATGCATCGACAAGCAACTGTAGTGATCAAGAAGTGAAAGAATTTTATGAATTGGATACTCAACAACTCAATGAACACAACTGCACTGAAAAAGAAATAGGAGGCCTTCCGAACTTTCAAGGCTTGGCACAGTTTTATGAAACAATTTTAAGTTCTGTGGCATACAAATTGCTTCGTAATTATTATAAAGAACCTTTTTAAGTTCTGAAAATTGCAAAAGGTTCCGAAGTTTGTTTACGAAATCCTCTAGAAGTTTCATACACGATGCACTGAACTTTCGGTAGTTCCGTATCCTTTGTACAAAGTTATTGATAGTTTCGCATAGTATTTAAACATTCCGTATATATTCTACGAAACCTGCCATTGTTTCGTAAATGCTCTAATAGTTCTGTATACATTGTACCATACTAGTCATGACTCCGTAAAAGATATATCGAACTAATACATGATTTACAAAATTATGAACAGTTTCGTACAATGTACGATGAATCTTTTCATATTTTACGAAGCCATTGATAGTTTCGTGAAATGTTTACAGCTTGCGCATATCGTATACGAATCTATCGAAAGTTTCGTAAAACATCAAAAGGTTCAACTTACATTATACAGAACTTTTCATAGTTTCATAAATGATGTAATGATTTGGCATGTCTTTTACGAAACCATTACGAGTTTCACACAATGTGTGTGAGAGTATCAGAGCACTTACGAAACTATGGATGAGTTTGGGGAACTTATACGGAACGCTTAGATGCTCTACGAAACTGTCAATGGTTTCACAATATATATATTGAACTTTCAGATACGTGACGAAACTGTTAATGACTTCGCATAAGATATACCAAACTATTAGATGGTTTTTGAAATTACAAATGGTTTTGTAAAATATGCCCAGGACTTTTGCAACATTTACGAAAATATTTATGGCTTCGTAAAAGCTATGCCAAACCATTACATCATTTACGAAACTTGCGATAGATTCGTGTAAGGTATTCGAAACTTTTAGTTGTTCCACGAAACTATCAATGGTTTCGTAAAATATCAAAAAGTTCGGCATACACTGTACGAAATTGTTCATAGTTTCCCTAATGATGCAATGGTTTGGTATATCTTTTACGAAATCATAGCTAGTTTTGTACAATGTACTCGGAACTATTACAGCACTTACGAAACAATGAATAACTTTATAGAATTTATACGGAATCTTTAAATGCTCTAAGAAGATATCAACAGTTTTGTACAGAAGATACGAAACTACCGAAAGTTCAGTACATGATACACAGAACTTCTCAAGGGTTTCGTAAAAAAACTTCGAAACTCTATTCAATTTTCTGGCTGGAGGTGAGAATTTGTATGAAAATTTACAAAACAATTTTCATGGCAAGAAAATTAAAACTGTTTCGTAAAATAATATTAAAACTTCAAAGTTCGGTAGAACACCTATTTTTTTTACAGTGTGAGATACCCCTCAGATAGTTACTAATAATGAGCTAAAATAGGGCTCAAAAAGTTACCAATGGTACTCCAAGTTAGCCCTCAAAAAATTATTTATAGTACCTTGAAGGATACGTTAAAAGCTTACAGAACCTTTTTGTCCACTTCTCATTCACCGTTTTGTTTTGCCGGTGTAGGTTGTATATATATACGAGTGAATCCATAAAAAATTATTGTTATGTATAGGATATTTTCAAAATATCCTTAAGGATATGTTTGAAAGCTTACAGAACATTTTCGTCCACTACTCATTCACCGTTTTGTTTTGCCAGTGCAGGTTATATATATATGGGGGTAAGCAACTTGACTGATACCCCATTTTGATACGGCCCTATTGTAAGGATAAAACCTTGTATTGTCTGGGCCATATAAGACAGGATCCTAGACAACTCTGGGTTGACCCGAACACCATCATGTTTTATCCTTACAATAGTGGAGAAAAATTACCGGCTCCCACGATAAGCTAGTAGCTTTTCTCTATTATTGAAAGGATAAAACATGATGTTGTTCCGGCCAACCTAGGGTTATCTACTCTCTAAAAAAAAACCGTGCCATACAGAACTATTAAGGGTTTTAGACAAGATTATGAACCATTTTAGGTTTCGTTCGTTTATTAATAAACCATTGAAAGGTTTTAGACAATTTTAAGATCCATAACATATGAAATGTGGTTCTAGAGATTCAGAAGAGTTTCATTCTGCACCATTTTTTTCGTAAAATACCAGAAAAAGTACAAAATGGTTCCAAAGACTCAAAAGAGTTCTATCTCGCACCATTCATTTTTTTAGAGAGTCATAACAGGTAAAAAATGGTTCTAGAGATTGAAAAGAGTTCTATCCTGCACCACTTATTTTTGTAAAGAATCCTAACAGATGAAAAACGGTTCTAGAAATTTGGAATGGTTCTATCTCACAGCACACTTTTCGTATGAAGAGCTTTCTCCACAAAAATGGTTCTAGAGCAAGTTACTTGAACTTTTTTAATTGGCTCACTTATTCGTAATATCTGATATAATTTGCTATTGGATTCCTGATTTCTTCAATACTCATGCTTATCTTTTTCAAATACTGAATTTCGAATTAAATTGTATGTTGCGCTAAGTATGCAGAACGCAGAGAGCTTTACTATACGCTTTGTTTATGACACAATGGCACGAAGTCACACTAAAATTGTTTTAATCTCATAGGTTTCATATGAAAACTCCTCAAGACTTCTTAACAGAAAGATTCGCAGTGTCTCTCTTTAATTTATTGTTGACAGATAGAGATTCATAGCATTTCATATAGACATAAGGATTAACATAGAAATGAAGAATTAGATAGAGAACAAAACGAGCTAAGTATATAAATAAGATATCAGTCCCAAACATCCCGAGTTACTGACAGATGCAATATATCAAATATAGCAACGCAGGTTATATTAGATATAAGGGATTAGATATAAAAGATGTTTAGAGAGGAGTACGAGGGTAAATATAGAATAAGTTGGTAAGCAAAAGAAATAAGAAGGTCAGACATAGAATTAAGTGGTTAGATATATGAATAAGGGTTAACCTTATATGCTTAGCCTTCTTCCTATATCGAACCAATTAAGTCCATCCTTAATCCATTACCTCTATGCTTAGTTCCGTCATTCTGCTCTAAACCACCTGTTTCAAAATATAACCCTTTATTTGTCTTCTTCATCCCTTATTTTATTTTTAATCTTTTAATACCATTCCTTATCTTTTATTTCTATATCTAAACTTGTATTTTTATAGAGATAGGAGGTTAGATATAGCATTAAGTTGCTAAAGATAGACATAAAAGCTTAAGCATAGATATAAGGCATTAAGGGTAGGATTAACGAGTTAAACATACTGGATAATCCAAAAGCTACCGAACCCTATTTGAGTGTCCGTAATTTTCGATAGAAACGGGATATAGATCTGCAATTTTCACTTTTGAAAAGAGATGAGGTAGGTCTATCAAATCGTATATTACACACTGTTCTAATAAGTTTTCCATTCAGGGATTTAAAAATTCATGTACTATGTGCAATCGCCAAAGTGAATATTTAACTTTTAGAAATTCATTGGAATCACTAATGAATGATCTAGAAAACCACTCATAGCCCGCATCTTTAGCTTTAGTCACTCAGAAAATAATGGAAACAGTTTATTCAGAAACTTAAATGAATTTTGTAAAATTCACTTTGATGATTACACGTAATACATTGACTTGTTCGAAATCTTGGTAGAAAAAAGTTTTATAGAACTTGGTAAAAAATGGTGTAGCATATGATTTAATGCGCTTCCCAGGCAAAATTTTTTTTAAGGAAAAATGATGTTAAAATGGTGAATATTTCAACAAAAAAAATGGTGAAAAACTGTCAGAAAAAACCCTTTATAATGGCTTATTATTTAGCATTAAAATATGTATCTGCGCGACAAGTAAATGATTATTATAATGATGGTAAAATAACTGTTTCAACTCAGAAAAAATAATATGGAATTACCAAATATAATGCATACAAAGCAAACCATTTTTTCACATTATTTGTATTAATTTTATATCATTATTTTGTATGTTTATTTCACGATGTTATAACTATTCAGCTTTATATTGAAATAATTTCATCCATTTTTATCAAAATTTCTTTTTTTTCCGATAACCATAATGGTCAAACATTCTCTTTCTAAAGTAATATCCTGTAGTATTATTTAAAATTCAGTTAGGACGTCAAGCAAAGTAGTGATATATTATCCTCATATCGTCCATAGTTTCATTTCTATCTCTTTTCATCGCGTAGAACTTTATCACTTTCTAAACTAGTAAAATATGATGTCATAATTTTCGTTGTATCTAAAGACACAAAGTGAAACGTTGAAAGCAAATTAAATCGTTTGAAAAAGAATTCATAATAAATTACATCGAAGGTTTTCTTTCATAAAAAATATTAAGTAGATAATTAAAAATATCAATTCTCAAAAGGTGCTGTGTTTTAAAGACATTTAGATTCAACAAGGACCGAATTCGGTTTGAATCGCGAAGTAACGAAACTGGATATAAATATCTACGAGAGTCATTATCATTAGATCTTTTTTCAGACGATTTAATTTGCTTTCAACGTTTCACTTTGTGTCTTTAGATACAACGAAAATTATGACATCATATTTTACTAGTTTAGAAAGTGATAAAGTTCTACGCGATGAAAAGAGATAGAAATGAAACTATGGACGATATGAGGATAATATATCACTACTTTGCTTGACGTCCTAACTGAATTTTAAATAATACTACAGGATATTACTTTAGAAAGAGAATGTTTGACCATTATGGTTAACGGAAAAAAAAGAAAGTTTAATTGTTGTCGCATAATCATGGTTGATAAACATCAGTATCACTTTAATATTCTAATCAATGAGTGTAGATAAGAAATACTTAATTTCTATCTTGAGAACATTCGATATTATAATTTAAAAATTAATATCCTGGCGACGTTATTTTTATCAGATTTTACGTAATAATCAATGTGAAAAAATTTCGTCCATGTCGTACATATTTCTCCTCGTTTCTTTCTGTCTATTATAGATTGTAAAATTATTAGTGATTTGATAAATGAAATAGCGCATATCAATTGCAGGAATGATCTCCATTTAGATTTTTTTATCTTTCTAGACTAATTTACTCAACTGAAGTATTGAAACGAGTACGAGTCCATTACCTAAAGCGATTTGTTTTATTTTTTTATATTATAGGTCAAAGTTATAAACTTAGTCATATCATATTTGTTAGACTGTTCTTATTTCCGCGATTTTTCTCATAGAATTTGTTTATTTCATCCAGCTATGAGATGTATAACAGATGTAAATTCAACCAAGTTCTGATCATAGTAAAGCAATATATTTGTGTAACAGTCGTAAATTTGCAGTTGATAGAAAAATATTTGCAGTTGATAGAAAAATATTTGCAGTTGATAGAAAAATATTTGCTGTATTCTTAAATGATTTTATTAATTGATTTAATGCTAAACGTCTTGCTGAACTTAAAGATCAGAAATGAAATATTTAACGCATGCTGATTTTTATATACATAGATGGAAGCAAGGTTCCGAATGGAATGTCGTATCAAAGTGTATATCCATAGTTTACCTTCATTATTTCCATACTTTCCTAGCAAAAATGCAAGTGTATTTTACGGATAGCTCGTGCACCGTACATTTTCCTCATGCTGTGTACACTTGCCATTCGGAACCTTGGATGGAAGTCTTTCTTTGAAGACAAAGAATACGATCGACCAGTCAGAAATGCACCAACAGGAAAATTCAATATAGAGGTCGCTCGAGGTATCAAAATGATATTTTAAATGAATATAAAGGTTCTTATGAAATAAGTAAATCATAGAGAATAATTGCATCAGATTCTAAAATTTAAATAAGTTTTAAATAAGTTTATATCGCTTCTATGTTTGTCGAATGAAACGAAGTCACTAAACAAATTAGTTATTTTTCTGGAAATAATATCTTCACAGCTGTACTAATGAGAGAAATGAAAACAATGTTATAGAGCAATAGATTTAATGACAAAAGCCGTACAATGAATAAAAATTACAAAAAAGTACGTCCTTGATATATGGTTATTACGTCGTCTGTTAAGACGTCGGATAATGATGACTAAGATATACATTTCTTTCTATCGTTTCCTTGGATATGAACAATCAAAAGTATATACACAAATATATGTAATTACTGCCTTTGTTATTTTTCTTTAGCGGTATATGTAATCACTTTCTCTGTTGTTGTTTTCGTTGATAAATATATGTCAGTTTCTGGCTGAATATTTTGATGAAAAATTTACATCTCTATATACTATAAAACAAATTATTCATAAATTTTTTTTCTTTAATTATTCATCTGAACCTAGAAAAGACATGCAGTTTCAATCATTCATTCTATACGATATTTTCATACTTGTGTACGTGATTATGGACCTATGTTCAGCTATTCTACATTTGCATTTGAGTCGTCCATGGGTTGGTTAAAAATTTTCTTTAAAAAAAAATGGCTTGTATTTAAATGATCAGTATTTTTGGTGAACGGTCAGTTTGATTTATTGATCAGTAGAAAGTTCATTTTTTGTGCTGAACAATTATTATATCTGCTTGTTAAATTAATAATTTAAAGGTGTATCTGCCTAAGTACCACTGCAAGGAAGGTTAAGTTCGGCGTCCCTAAAAATTCCAATCCCAGAATCGAATTTATGAAATCTTTTGCAACTGTAGCGACTGAACCACCAAATTACTAGATAAATCCGAGATTTTGAAATATATTTTGAGATATTTTTTTACTATTGAGTTGTTAAGGTTGAAAACGCCATAAATTTTGCGGACGACATAGCCAGTTTACACATCTACTCGAAGGTCTTCGGTCTACGTTATAAAAAAAATCCCAGTTTCTTTACATAGATCTAACAATTTTCGTGTCTATCTCCTGATTTAACAATTTTGCTGCTTCTGACAGTTGCAAAAGACTTCATAAATTCGATTCTGGGATTGGAATTTTTAGGGACACCGAACTTAACCTTCTTTGCAATGGTACCTAGACAGATACATCTTTAAATAATTAATTTAACAAGCAGATATAATAATTGTTCAGCACGAAACTTTATACTGATCAGAAATGAACTTTCTACTGATCAATAAATCAAACTGGCCGTTCACAAAAAATACTGATCATTCACTATATAAAGCTGATCATTTAATTTGTTACCAAAAAAAATTATTTTAGTAAATATAGTATCATTTCTACGAACAGTTCATGGAAAATCAACTACAGCTACAGAATTAATAAATAATGTTGATATATATCGGTAAGCATCACTTCATGCATCTTCTTCAACGTTTTCAAGAAGAGACAAAGAGTACATTTACCATATTTCATCAACATTTCGTCCAATGATCTTTATCAATTCTGATAGTACTCCTTACATGAAATTGTATCACAAAGTTCCACCATCATCAAACCTCATTTCTTCATGGCCTCATTCAATGGTTTCTCATATTGCACTTTATAAAACTTTGTTTTTGAACGAATTAAGATTTAGTGTTGATGATTTTAATACTGTTCGTCGTTCAAATGATGCGTGTATTTTGTATAAATCAAGCAATAATCAGTGTGCAATTGGATTTATAATATGTGTTGGTCATTTAGTGGACAACAACGAAGTATATCTATTTGTAAACGACACAAAAATTTACTCTAATGCCGACACTCTAAAAATTCGAGATAAAACTTTTAGATGTACCAATATTATGCAAGGTACTGTTCTTCCTGATTTGAAAACCATTATCAAACCATCTCATGTCATTCAAAAACTGGCTTTTCGTTCAGTTTATGACAACAATGATAAAAAAGCACATGCATTTGTCTTTTTTCAATACCCTAACTTAAAAGAATGCTCCTAAATCATCAACCACTGAAATAAATATTTTAAAACCAGATCTTCATTTCAGAGAATACGTTGAAGACTCTATAACTAAGTTCTACATGTGACATTTGATCAGTATTTTAAATCTTTTGGAATATGCTCTTGGATATCTGATTGTTGAATAAAGTAATTGTCTTGTCACCACATTCTTTGATAAAGAATTAGACACAAAATAAAATATTTTATGGATCATTAATGAACAAAATGGTTGATTTATGGACAAAACCCATTTTAATGCCTGAATCTACATGATTTATGTGACCAGGATATATTTTAATGGTGAAAATGATCCGCATATGGATGACAGTCCATTTTAACATCCATTTCTGCATTAAAAACTTGACTGGGTTTTGTCTCCTTTTTTCAATAGTGATAGGTGTAGACTTTTAACTGATTCCTGTCCAAAGTTATTCGTAATCAAAGGCTGCACGATAACTTTGTGGCCACTCTGTAAATATAAAAGTTTAGATACAGAAATAAGTGTTTGAATAGATAAATAAGGAGTTAAGCACAGGCATGGCATTTTGAAAGTAGAATTAAGGATTATTTATAGAAGTAAGGGCTAAGTATAGATTTAGGGGGTTAGTACAAAAATAAGGAGTTAATGATAGATTGAGAGAAGTAAGTATATACATGAGGAGTTAAGAACAGATTTAAGGGGATAGGTATAGAAGTCAGAGGCTTAGGATAGATTTAGGGAGATAAGTATAGAAGTAAGGGATTATGGATAGATTTAGGGAGGTAAGTATAGAAGTAATAGGTTAGATATGGAGTGTGAGCAGTCGGCAAGATACCTCAATGTGCTTTCTTTCTATTATCAGCTGATAACCTAACCGTATTCGGGTCAAATTATCTCATTCATCGCTGACTTATTAAATTTAAAATATTAGCTGTTGATGAGTGTCTTATACGAAATTACTCAGTCCTTTAAGAGCAATGAAACACAAGTTTGGGGACTAAATAATTTCGTATAAGATTTCCATTAACAGAGAATATTTTAGATTTAATAATTTAGCGATGAGGGTGATAATTTGGCTCAAATACGGTTGGGTTATTAACTGATAATAGAAAGAAAACAAATGGGAATATCATGTCGACTGCTTACGCCTATATAGAATTAACTAAAAATATTAGATTAAACAGGTTGAATGCACTTTTTTGCCAGGCTAGAACCATTTTTAGAAGACCAAATAAAAGATTGGAGCTAAAACCATTTTATGCTAGAACCTTTAAAGGATTTTAAAATGGTATCCAGATCTAGAACCTTAAAAGGTTCAATATGACACGATTTTTTTTTAGAGAGTACATCCACGTACACGTAATACTCTATGTTGTATACAAGAAGAACAAGAAGAGTACAGTAGCAAAAGAATACGACTAATCAACACGATAATGAAGAGAGAAAATGATTGTTCCTCAATTTCTTTCGCGTTTTAGGTACATGCGATATTGTTTATTGGTATGTTCTCACACACCGATGAATCATCAAATCATTGTCGGAAAATGTACATTATAGTGGCACCACATATCTTGCCACTTTTCCAGAGTTCTTCTAATCAACATTTCTATTCATTTAGTGAATAAATATTTTTAGTCGGATTGAATTTGTTGGCCCAAGTCGAATTAACGAGAATGCTGTTAACTGTTTTTTTCTTCTTTCATCATTTTGTTAATTTTTTGATCTTTTTGCCATGGGCTTTAGGTTCTCATTCAACATCTTGAACATAATTTATTCACTTTTGTCAAATAGAAGTCCTCTTCCTCTTATTTGATTTAATTCTATTAAAAAAAGATATTCAGTAGCTTTCAAAAATCTTTTTACATGATTTATTGGTCAATTAGATGAAAGAGAACAACTCTTAGCTGGAATTCTGTTGAAAAGCAATTATGATTAAAAGAGAAATCGAGCAGTTTTTATCAAGTATAGTTCACCTTCATTCATCATGCAATTACATTAATTCCGGAAGATAGTGCCCTTTATGTTTTCACTTGCGACTTTTTAACGAAAAACCAAAAACGTAGTTCGATAGAGGAAAATTCCCTTTATCTACTGATGTATAGCATATATTTAGCCCATCTCAAAAAAACTAATCGACCAATCATAGAGTATCCGATAATGTTTCTCTTAGGCCCCATTCAGACTGAACAAAATAAAAGAAATTGAATCGTCTACCATTCATTCGTGTGCACACACGACTATACATAATCAAACGTTCATTGTCCCCACTGCTCGATAATGATATATATATATATACATGTGTACAGGCGTATTCGTTGACCTATTCATTCATGTGTCTGTTTAATAGATTCATTATTTGTCGTATTTATAAATTAATAAGAGATGAATATCGATATCTTTATTTATTCATTGGAATACTGTGTACTCTAATCGTTCTTACATGGATATGGAGGAACAATGAAGCAGGGTAAGTTTGATAATAATCATCACTGTTATGTCAGTAGATTATATTGTGCTTCTTCGCTGAACATAATCTACGCATTAATTAGTATGATTAGGACGGCACATACTATGGAAAAGAATGAGAAGTATGTCTCAATTGAATAAGTGCTAGCGAATAATCATGAGGTATGTTTTAATAGTTCCATATAGAATAAAACCTTTTGTTGTTGGAAAACTTTCTTGCCTTTTTCTTTATTTAAATCTCAATTGATTATATCATGAAGTATCGCAAATACAAACAGTTAAAACCATTTTATTTGAGTTCCTTGAAATTACATAGCAAGGAGTTCATATGTTTTTCTTTAAAGATAAAGATTTTAAGTGCGACATATTGAGTTGAAATAAATACGTTTGTCTATGCGTTATATATATCATATACATTCGAAAATGGCACTATAGATTTAACTTTTGCTCTTTTAGATTATCATGGTGGTGCAATCAATTAGCTACGTGTCTCCTTATATTTGTTTATTTTTTCATATTTTATAAATTTGGTTGGCAAATGATTGAAATATGTTTCCACTGTTTGTCAATTCAATCGGTTATCTGGCATATGTTTTCACCTTTTCTGGATAAGGATTTCCTCGAATCGTTTCGTACGGTTCTCAGTCCAAAGGGTGGTCTCTGGAAATTGTGGTTATCAACTTCATATTAGTGGGTTTTAACTCGTGATGGACCAATGATTTTCAGTAGTATTTTGGCTATAATCTTATTGAAATATTTTCTCTGTCGAGAGATTGAACTTTCTGACCCGACGCTTTATATTCCAATTAATGAATCACCGGCACGTTTTATTCCGCAAACATCTAGGTTGATAGGAAGATGGCGATATAGAACATTTAGAAAATTTCGTTGCGTATTGGTTCGATTTATGGTTTTTGGAATAATTCACAACCGTCGCCGGCGTCACGATCGTCATCGTCATTCTCATCGTTATCTTTGAAGATTCTAATAATATGTTTGTTATTTTCTTATATTGAACAAGAGTAACATGATCTTTGATTCAAATATATGTAATCATCTAAACGTATTAAGGCAAACGATAATTTTGGAGAATGATTTCGTTCGTCTAAATTCATTAGTAAAAGAGTTCTGATTTGCAGCTAATAGTAATAAATAAATTTGAGACTTGCAAAAGAATTCAATTTATGGGGAAAAAAAGTCAGAAAAACTTTTTTTTAATGAGGCCACAAAATTTGACCTTTTTCAATCGAAGTTCTACTTACAGATGCACACCTGTCTGAGCAGAATCGATCTTTTATCAACACAAAACTCTCGAAATGATCTCTTTCTGTTTCGGAGGATATATCTCGATTCTAGATCTATGAACTCACTTGGACAGTCTAATGACCATAAGTATCATTGAAACTCTTGATTAGCTTTTCTTGTCATTGTTTTGGTATCACATGAAAATGTCGAAAATAAATTTGACTCCCTGCGAGATCGTAGAAATATTTTCACCAGTTATGTATTCATAAATATTTGTATTGCTGTGAGTTTAAATATTAATTGAAGCAGTTTTTTGCAAGTTTGACTTTTTAGAATTATAAATTAAGATTTATTTTACAGAAAATATGACGAGATATATAATTTAAAATGATTAATAATCTTTAAAACAATTTGTTAGAGATATATCTAAACCATATAGAATACACTTATATAAAATATCTTTGTTTGACTTATCTCTTCTCATGATATTTTCACATACATAACTTTTTTTGTTAGATTAACATATCCTGTTGTTGACACAGTGCGTGAAGAAAAAGGTTGTGCTGAGAGTCATAATGAACTTGCAGAAAGTGACCAACCAATTGAACTTCGTACCCTGACTATGATATTCTCGAAAAATTTCTTGCATTGTTTCGAATTGATAAGTCTCCAATTGATTATCGATATTTTTTTCAGTTTATTTATAAATAAATCTATACACTATCTATCAAAATCGATCGCTCGATTGGAAATTTCTTGAAAATCTCATGTTTGAACGTTTTTTGTAAAAGGAGATATGTTTTTGAGAGCGTCTATTATTTGTTAAAAGAAGAAATCAAACTGACTCGTAGTATAAATTATGAAATCTTCTTCTGATTTAACAGTAGTATTCAACAATCATCAATACATATAGATTCTTTTAACTGCAAAAATATCTATTTATGCAACTTATGTCATTAAATAATTAACAGATCGTGTTTTTTGAACGTTATTGATAAGATCCGAAAATCTAAAGACGCAAATTAGAGTTACTCGGACTCTCGAATGAATAATAATAGAAGAACTTTTTTCTCATCAATTAATTACAAGAAGTTAAACTAAATTATATATTTATTCATTAATTGAAAAAATTTTTAAATATGAGAACAGTTTGTTCATGAATACACGAGTACTTGATATTTAGAAGTTTCACACAAATATATGCTCTTATTCAACTGAAATTATATTTTCTATGCAGACAAAACGATTTATTCATGCCGATCTAATTCGTCGAAAACCGTCAGTTCAACCATTTTTTTTATTGATTTTCCTGTAAAATTGATGTTGTATAACCTAAAGACGTCAAATTCTACTTTTAATACATACTCTCTCAGTAAAAATCCATTTGATTTGCTCTATGAATAGCAGAGGCACTTCTTACTAGCAGCATTTGTAGAAAAATCCCGAGTAATTAAGAAATCGAAATGATTTTCATTTATTTTATATTATAAACACGATAAGAAAGACATATAAGATAAACTTTTGGAGGACAAAAATACTTTTCGTTAAAATATGTATCATTGGAAAGGATTTTCCATTAGTTAACAAGACAACGAAGATAAACTAATGTATGAAACCAATGACGAGAATGAATAATAAGAGTCAATCATCAAGATAAAGTATAAAGAGTGATATGATCGAAAAAGTAAATCGCTTAAAAGTAGATCTTTTTTAAATTCATCCCCAACTAGAAATAGTTCATTCCAATCAAGAAATAATTCTCAATCGGTTTTTGTTTGTTTGCTTTCAATAAGTAAAAAAACGCGAGTATGAATCTTCTCTCTGCATGTGATGTTGTATGGACAATACGTTATACTATTTTATCCGAAAATCAAATACGATAGACAAGCAAAAAAAAATAGTTGATGAAGATATAAAGAAGTAAAAGTGAAAGGTGATGATAGATGACTTCTTATTTACGCCTTCTCTATTGCGTTAAACCTACTCTTAGAAAAAGCTTTCTTCGGACTTTCTCTCCTTGTTGAATATTTATCATTAGAAAATCTTGGTATAAAGATAGACAAACTCACAAGTACTAAACGGTTACTGATCCTCTTTGATTCGTAATATCGCTCTATCAATAAAATCTTTGATGGTGCTATAGAAGCACGTTTGAAAAATTTTGGTGAAGTTCTCGCATTCAAGAATGAATCAAATGAATTCAACAGAATTAAAATCATATCTGATTTCAATTAAATTTTTGTGTTTATTCAAAAAGTTTGTTTGATAGTAAATTTTAATCTTCACATAAAAGGTCAAACTTTATTATAGTCAAAACAATTTTCAACTGTTAAGACATCTTAGTAAATTATTTCTGGGAAAAATAAATCTTAAATAATAATGTCCAGATGGTAAATCTATATATATAAAGAAGAATGTCTGTATGTCTGTCTGTCTGTCTGTCTATTCGTTATGCATTCGGACCCTGTACGAGCTAGCGTCACCAAATTTTCCATGGTACATCCCCAGGCCCGGAGGAAGGTCATAGCGACGTCACCCACCGAGGATGTGGGCGGTGGGTGCGGGTGTGGGTGAAATTTCACCCAAGTTATATGGGAATGGAATTTGCACGAATTTTTTGAGAAATTTAGTGAATTTATTATGATTTTAAGATTAATCATTTTGTATCGATGGTTCTTTACTCTAAATGTGAAAATCGAAGGTTTCTAATAGGTTTAAGAAAAAAAAATGTATACAAGTATTTCCTTGATTCACAACTATGGTGTATCTATTAGTTTTTGTATGACTCACAGAAACAACATATTTTGTTGTTTTTCTTGATTCACGATGATGATGCATCTATATATTTAAAGAAGAACGTTTGTCTGTTTGCTGTACATTCAGTCCGTGTGATAGCTAGCGTCACAAAAGTTTCCACACTACTTCTTTAGCTTCTGAGGAAAGTCATCTTGAGGCTGAAACCACGAAACGGGGTGCGTGGAAGGGGCTGAGTGAAATTTCATCGCGATCAATACAGATCGAGATTCTGATGAGTCTGTTCACAATGCATTTAGTCATCGTGAGAGATAGCGTCACGGAACTATCCGCATCAGTTCCTTGAGTGCGCCAATGAAAGTCGGCAGAGAGTGGGAGTGAGAAAGGAAGGCATGCGTGAAACTTCATCCAAGTCGTAAGAGACTGTGATTTTATTCACTTTCAAATCAAATGACACAGTTCAATGCAATTTTGAGAGTGATCGTGTCCAAAATGGATACAAGTGAGGGTGTCGGCTTGAGCCCGGTGAGAAGAGTCCCACTGAAGTTGCCTTATGCACGGCGGGAAAAACTCTGTAGCAGAGGTTTTAGGTACGATGAAAAAAGTCCTATGAAAGAGGTATCACACACGGCGAGAAGAGTCCTATGGCGAATACCTAACGCATAGCAGGAACAATCCTGTTAAAGATGCCTGACACATACCGGTAAAAGTCCTGTCATAGAGGTTTCAGGGGTGACGGGAAAATTTCTGTTGCAGATGGCTTAGCCACAGCGGAGAACAGTCCTGTAAAAGACGTGTTATGTACAGCAAAAAAAGTCAGGTGGAGGATGCAAAACTTTAACCATATTCTCTTTGCAGTGGGTACCTCCTCTAGTAAAATATATATGCTCTTCAACAAGCTTTGTAATATCTTACCACTAGGATGATACACCATTTGTACTCTCATCACGAACAGTTTCTTTTTTACTAAATCAAAGTCCTTTCTACTTCTATTCGGAAGAAGATGATTTTATGCATAATGAACACTGTTCAATGTCTATAGTATGTTCAAAATACGCCTGTGCTGTTACATACTCATTGGTTTTGCTATTCAGTCTATCAATGTTATTGTAGGACATAGCCAAATCAGGATAATTTGGAAGAAGAGTTTTTTTTTCATAAACTTCTTGAGCCTTCTCAGACTATTTGAAATAGGTATGATCATTAAGGGCAATTGTCAGCTATTTATATATCATCTTTTTAAAGTATTAATGTAAATCAATCTAAAAAGCTTTTTGATTATTCAAGACATTTTCATGACTCAGTTTAATTCAAAAATGATAATAATGGAATTGAATCTATGTGAAACATGCAAGATAATTATAATTATTTTAGCATTCAGTCCTGTATGCTTTAATAAGGAAATCATCAGCTATAAATTATTACTTTATACATTTGCATAGCTCTGAAATGGAACTCAACGTGTAAAATCAAATTTCACATGTTTAGTCATTACATTATGATACTTTCATCAAAGTTTTTTTTTTACTTAAAAAGAATGCTTTAGTATTCAAAATGAATGTATGACTTGAAGTGTGACATAGACACCGACGAGAAGAAGAGTTTATTATCATAATTATACAATCGAATATTAGTAAGGAAACGTCTGATATTCAATGCAATCAGTCACATTAATCATAATAAAATATTCAATTAGAATACAACTGATCAATTGGAAAATACACCTTGATAATTTCGATATAAACAAAAAGAAATTTATTATAATAAAATGTTGTTGATTTAGTATATAAATTAAATAAAAGAAAATTTTTAAATTTTTTTTCCATTAAAAACAAAGTAATAGAACTCAATGGATGTAACTCTAATAGTGGTTGTGTCTTATAAAAAAACAAAATGGCATTTTTATCTGTAAAAGCGTACATTTTAATACATGAAAATGTTTTCATTATTTTCGATAAAAACCTCAATCGTTTTTTCAAAATAAACATTGACCTTCGTATGCAATAAACTTACACACAAAAAAATACGTATATAGGTAGATGCATATATATATATATATATATATATAAATTTAATCGATTTCGACGCGAGAAGAAAAGAATCAACTACAGATGGTCCAATCTTCACACATTTTATCAATAACTGATAAGTCATAAAAGTTTTTCTATGAACTAGAAATAAGAAAAAATTCCTTTTTTAATAACAATAGTTTTATATATACATATTTATTCGATATAAAAATATTATGAATTATATTTAAGATTATACATACATGATAAGACAACGAATGATTCATAAAAAAAATACGTACATAAAAAAAGAAAACAAAAAACCTACACATAGTATTTAAACGTGTATGTCTAGGTAGCATCATCGGTGCATTTATAAACGATTTTTTTCTTTACCACCTTGCGCTTATAATTATTGTTATCGATAAGTGTCTCAATTTTCTTGTATTAACGATTTATTCAGAAGCAATTTCTTTATAGGTATTTACATGTTTTATATCGTTACATTATTTCATTAAACATTAAAACATTCACAATCATAAATGGTTTTTTTTTATGTAGAATTGATTATCGAAATTAATCCTATTTTCGATGGATGAAAACAGTTATCGACTTGTACCATACAGATTTCTTGTTAATGAATCCAATACAGACATATGTAAATTAGAAAGATTAACTAATTTATTTCCTGATATGAAAGAAATTATTGAATTAGGTATATTATTTTAATTCAATAAAAATAATATCTTATTTATTTTCATTTTTCTTTTTAATAAAGAATTATTTAAAGTTAATAATCTATCACATATGATTGAACGTCTTTCAAATATTTATACAATTTCAAGTGCTGTTAATACTCATGATGATACACTTCATCTTTTTCTTGGTCCTTATCAAGTTTCACTTGGTCCAGCTATATTTGGTGCACTTCAATTTAAAAATGTTTCTAAAGCATTACTTGCTTCAACAAATTCAAAAATTATAAAAGATAGTACTAAAAAAAAACGTAAACGTCGACATGAATTTGTAATTCGTCGTTTTCGTCGTGCTGTACGAAAATTACTCCTTATTAAATCAATTCTTGATCAACTTCGATTTGCTTCTGTTCTTACACCATCTAATCAATATGAATTACATAGACAAGGTATATATGATCTTGTATTATCAGGACATATACATGAATCACAATCAGTACTTATTGATGAAAATTTTCATTTCATGGATAATTCAGAAACGAAAACTAATTTATTTGCATCTCACTTTATAAAAGTAAATGCTTTACTTAATTTATTGAGTGCAATACCACAACAAAATCAAGTAGATAATAATCCAGTAAGAGGAATAAAAGCACAAAGTACATTTGATAATTCCAATACTCTAACAAATAATGAAGATCATCGAAATACTTTTATTGATCCAGCTTCTATGTGTTGTGTATCACATGGTCAAATTGCATCTCAAGATATATTTCCTATGAGACGATCACTTAGTTATCAATCTACTCAGTTCGCACCACCTGAATATGCTTCAAAACGTAATAGTAATTACGGTTTATCTACAAGATCATCGATTCTTTCAAGGCAAACCATAGTAAGTTTTACATATATATATTGAAATAAAATTAATGTTACATATGCTTTAATATAAAAAACAATTTAATAATTCAAACTAAGTTTTTTGTCTTTCTATTTGATAGGCAAGTAGTCTTCCTGATTTAACCATCAATAATGATTCTGTTACAAATATATCATCATCTAATTTAATGCCCCCATCAAATTCCATTACAGTCAAATTAAACAAAATGAAAAATGATACAATAAATCAATCACATCATTCATCTTCTGGATTTTCTACTAATCAAGAAGATACATTTGTTAATCATATATCATCTCTTATATCAAATTATTTATTATCTAATACCAAAGATAATCCTGAAATATTAGAAAATAACTTAAATTTTCTTCCATCCATAACAACAACAGTATCAAATAATTTCGATATATCCAATCAATCGTTATCAATAAACGAGTCTAATGAATTTTATAAACTTTTACAACGTATCAGAACAGTTGTAAATAATGAATTATCTATAAAAACTCATAATAATAATAATTCTCATCAACAATTATTTTTATTACCAACTATTACATATCCAGAAGCACATATGAATGAATTTAATACAGAATATCGAAGATTATCTAACGATAAACATAAATTAGATTTATTATTTAAATCTCAATCTTTTGATGTTGCCAGCTTACGTAAGTTTATATTATTTTGTAAAATTCAATAAAATGACTTTTTTTTAATTTCTCTTTTCTAGAATCATTTTCAAGAAGATCTGAATTCGATGAAAATGTAACAGAATTTGACTCAGATGAATATGTAACAAGATTTTAATCTATTAACTAATTTATCTATTTTTCTTTGCATTTAAATCATTGATGAAATACACGTATATCGATTCATCTTATAAATAAAATTTACTACAGAAAAAAAAACACGTGTGTATAGTCAAATTATATTATGTGAGATACAAAGACATGTATATAATACCGAATAGAATATATTAAATACAAATACACATAGACATACTAAAAAATATCCAATCTATCAATAAATGGTTTCATCATGTTTACCTATCGTATGAATAAAATGAAACCGATGCCGGTATTGACCTTGTCTACCTTTCCAGTAAATCATATTTTGATAAGCATAAACATGTAAACGTATTATTAACAAAATAGTCAGCATAATCTGGTTGTTATTATATGTTCTGTTTTTTTTTATTCTGTCAGAGTCAATTATATGTATGCATAAGTTCTTTTATGTTAAAAAAAACTTTCTGTATGTTTCATATGAGAAAAAAAAGAGAAACAGGTGGGAATAACAACACGCATATAATATTATTGATCAATACTATTTTATCTTTGATAAAGAAAAAATAGACGACAAAAAAAGGAATATTTAATTTGATAAGAAGAATTTTTATTAAATGGTAAGCTTATGAAAAAGAATATATTCTTTTTTTTTATGCTTTTTTTTTCTGGTAGACAACGTTTCAATCTGAAATTCAATATAATCGTTCTGTAAAATAATGTTGTTGTTTTTTTTTTCATCGTAAATCTATTTTATATTTCATAGAAATTATTAAAAACATTACAAATAGATATTGAGGCTGTAAATCAATATCGTTTACATTTATTTAATAAATATATTCAATCAAATGAAACTTATGAAAATAAAGATTTATTTAATGTACGAAAAGAAATTCTTAATCGATGTGAATGGGTTATTACTGAACTTGAGCAAATTTTAGAAAATTTACAAACATATAGATTATCAATAAATGATGCTCAACAAAGTATTAATCGACCAATTGTTAAAGAAGTATTTAAATAAATTATGAAGATTTTTTTTGTATTTTGTATATATTACAGTGAATAAAATATTTTTTTAGGTTATCGAAATATCGCTTAATGCTAATTTACCACCTGTTGACAAACAAAAAGAATCCATGATGAATAAGGATGAATGGCGAATGTATAGACGTGATTTACAAGAGATAAAAGAAGATTTATATATGCTTGATTTACTTGTCCATCGAGGTATTTCGAAGGTATGAATTATTCAATAATCATAATAATTTTTTTTCTTGTTGCTTTCGAATAGATTGATCGATTGGTGAATGTAACAGATCTTTCTACATGATTTATATACTCTTTTTCTCTTATTTTATATAATTATTTTTATTTGTCTATTTAGTTTTTATCATAGTAATATATATATATATATGGATGTTTTGTTTATTATCACAAAACATGATAATACAGCAATAAACAGAATAAATTAATCTTATTGATTCAAACATGAACATGAATATAAATATTTATTTTGTATAGTAAATGTTTTGGTCTTCTTTATCATTTTCAAAATGATTATTCTATAAAAAAAGATGACCAAAAATTTAGTATATAGAATAAATACTTATATTCATATTAATAAGTGAATTTATAAAAAAAAATGAATTTTTTTTTTAATTATTGTATTATAATATTTTTGTTTGTTTATCATAATTCAATGATAAGAACATATATAAAGAAGCTAGTAATACCTTGTGACACGTAATATTTGTCTATACATAAGAGATAGAGATCATTTAAATGTCATCATATAAACAAAATAAGATGGATATTGATTCTTAGTAATCAAGGTTTATTGAAAGAAAATGATGAAGTTGTTTGTAGACATTGTATTGATATAATATTCAGAGCAATGATTATAGTAATCGATGCTTACCGAAAAATTGTTGAATTTGGAAGCACAATGCTCATATCCAGTGACTAACTATGTATAATTCTCTTCGAAAATGGAAAAAAATTGCCCATCGTATTACTACATTCATGTTGCAATATTTAAACATAAAATCGAGAATCATTATCAAACCTATATACAATGTGTTATATCGAAATATCTTTTCTTTAATAGAGTCCTTTGAGTATATTCTATCCAACGATTATTACAATCTAATGATACTACAATTACTATACTAATGTATTTGTTAACATTCAATTGAAATAATCATCTCCTTTAAATAAAAATTTTTATATATATTTTTTTCGTACTTAGAATCTGACAAAAGTAATTTTTATTCTTTCTTTTACGCCAATTGGTGCCTGTTGAAAAGAAAAAAAAATTGTTCTACTATTTAGTCTTAAGTATTAGCAGTACAAGGAAACGCACATACATATATATATATATTCTTTTTGCTCTTCCCGAGGCAAAGAATGTCGATGAGTACAGAATTGCGTATGCTTTTCTTTTTCTGGTTTTTTTTTCGTACGTATTAGTAAGAACCAATAATTATTATTCTTCTCGTCAGCTACAGCGTATAGGTCGGCGAGACGAGCAAACAATCAGAATGATAAAGACGTAGAAAGAAGAAAGAAAAAAAAGAGAAAATTGAATACACAACTAGTAGAGAAACGATGAATTATTTTGACCCATCGGATGTATACATGTAGTTCGATAGGTATGCTTAAAAGTGTTTATGAGTAACGGGTAATAATGAAAAAAGAAAAAAAAGTGAAGAACGAAATACAAGCACAAGCTAAATATATAAATTTAACTATTCATTCATTGGTATGTATAAATAGAATATAGTAAACATTTAATTTTGTAGATAAATAATGACAACTAATAAAAGACAAATTCGTGGTGTTCGAATATTATTAACTGTTTTTTATGGATTTCTTTTATCGAGTACATTATTTCGTTATGTTATTCATGGTATTGTCGAAACAATTCGACGACCAACAAATCCATATGCTATTACAATGATAGTTATTGGTGGTTTAATTCTTATTTCAATATTTTTGGCTATATATGCTACATGGTATGTCAAAAAATAAAAATACTTTTTTTCTTCCTTTTATAAATAATTATTTTATTTAGGTTTGATAATACTGTAATATTATTAGTTTCTGGGGTTGTTCTTATTTTTGTATTCGTTTTAACATTGGTCTTTGGTATTATACGTATTATTAAAACAGCCCCTCATCGTGTTCTAACAACAACATTAGCTCCAAATGTTATTATAACTGCGGATGAATCATTTGGTACCAATACAGTAACAGTAAAAAATGATATTAAAAGTACACAAGATATTTATGCTTTGTCTGAAGATGTAACAAAATTAATTATCGAATTAATTTTTATACTTTTTGCTATACTTGCTACATTTATTCTATTCCGATATGTTAAAGCAAAATATGCTGAAGTACCGACACGTGAAAAATGATTATTATAAGAGTTAACAGACTGGAACAGTTTATATACATTATTCTTTTGACAATCTCTTTTTGTTTTTTTTCTTCTGTATATATCAATCTGAAATGTATCTGTTTAATCTCAAGATGAAATGATGAAAGTTTTTTGCTTACATACTTACATATGTATTATTCATTAACAATAGATTTACAATAGTCAAAACTATCAACATGTTTGTATTTTTTTTTTGACTCTGATATTTTAATATATTTCTCTTCATTATGATTAAAGATACTATAAAATCAAGTTTAAAGAGAATAATTTTTGAAAGTTAAGAATAAATCAAATATTTCCCATCATCAATCGTATAATATCATTATTTCTGTATAACGATCAGTATAATCTTTGTTATATTATCAACGGTCTTTTTCTTTTTTCGTTTGATAAACAAGCAAACCAATAGAAAACACACATATATATATAGATACAGAGAAAAAAAAACATTGTAACTGAAAGTAAAATAATGTGCAAACAAAGAAAAGAAAGACAATTATTTTATTTTATTGTTTTATATCAGCATTAGCTACTTGTAAATGTAAATCTTTTGCTAAACTGCTGATAACAAGATCAGTTTTTCCATGAACACGTTCAGCTAATTGTATACGTTTTATTTGATTGATTCGTTTATCTTTACTAATCATTAAACGTGTTATACGTTTATTAAAACGTACATGTTTAAGATTATTTGATATGGAATGTATTAAATTTGACCAAAGTGGCATTGATGGTATATAATCTTTAAGTAATAAATGAAGCCATTTCCAATTACCTTTAATTTTTTTTAATATTGTTCGATCAGATAATGATAATGTATCCCATGATGATGTTAAAGCTGTTTTAGATTTATTTTTTTCATTAAATATTCGTCGTAAATCATTTTCATATGGTGATATATAACGATTTGTTTCATTTGTAATCATCTTTAAGTATAAAGTAAAGTATTACCAAAGAAAACAAGAGAAAATTCAAAGAATTTGAAAATTTTCTTGATATTTTAATATTGAAATCTTATTGATTATTAAAACATTAATAATGAATATCTCGGATTAGATTTAGATGAATTGCAATATTACATCGTTCTACCGTGAAGTATCCTGTAATTTAGCAGTGTTTCCGTCTTCTGACTCAATTTTCAGAGCACGACTAAATCAATAAAAATGGAATAATAAATGTGACTTCTATCTAAGACGAACTATACAAAGATATATTATCATGATGCACTTCTCTCGAAGTACAGTTTATTAATGGTGAATCATACATAGTATTTTATTGACATGACACCGACTTATTTTATATTTTCTTATATAATATCAGCTTTTATAAAGTATAATAAACTTACATTTTTTGTATAAAAATGATCATTTTGAAAATCTGAAAGATCAATAATATCTTCAGTTGTTTCATCATCATTATCATTATCATTATCATCTTGTTGTTGTTGTTGTTGTTCATTATCATTTATTGTATTTGTACTATTATAAATAAGATCCATAAGATGTGTTATATCTGGATCATTTTCAATTTTAGCTACTTTTGTACATAATTCTTCATAAGATTTTAATGAAACAAAATTTGTTCCCCAATTAAGAAATATTTCACAAATTAATGACCAATTTTGTCTAACTTCACGCCATGTTTGTGTATATAATAATAAAAGACTTGACCATAATGCTAATTGACGAAGTTCATTTGATACATATTTATTAACAAGTGTACGAAAATCAAATATAATTAATGATGAACTAACATGAATAACAATACGATTTATTGATTCTTGTTGTGCAGGATATTCAATTTTTGATGAAACAAGTAAATAAGTTCGCATTATATACTAAAGAAAGAAAAAATTCATGTATTAACAAAAAAAAAACTAATAAGAATATTACTTCTTTAAATGTTTCATTATTAAAAAATTGAAGTATAGAATTATTTAATGGTGTATCACGATGATCATCAATAAGTAATACTAATGGTTGAGGAAATGAATAATTTTTTGATAATGATGGTAATAATGATTTATATAAATGTTCATGATCAAAATGTATACGTTCTAACCAAGATTTTAAAACATAATTTTGTGCAATTATATCATCTGTTTCTTCTGTATAAGCAAGACTTATTGGAATAAATGATGTATCATCAAGATTACTTAACATAAATTCATAATAAAATAATTTTTTTTCATCATGCTATAAAAAAAAAGAAATTATTTTATTAATAAATATTCTATAAAAAGACCAAAAAGAAAAATACTTCAACAATATCAACAATTATATATGCAATATGATGTTGTGATGTAGAATTTGATGTAGTAATTGTTGTAGATGGTGTTATGGAAGAATTTGTTCGAGCAGGATGATAAATTATATCATTATTAAGAATAATTACTATATAATATATGAAATAAAAATGATATTTTAATATAAAGAAAAGAAAAAAAGGTTATTAAGAACAAATTGTATATTATTAAATTATGAAATAAATTGCAAAAACATGTTTACTTTGAGTCGCTGTAGTAATTGTATTATTTTGTTGAATAGTAGCAGCTGGTTTTATATGAATAAGTGGAGGTGGTTTATCAAGTGTTTTTTTTGTTAACATTGAATGATAATAACGTATTGAATTTTCTGTATGAATAGCAATATGGAATGGATTTAATGATATATGTTGTAATGCACCTGGTAATAAACCAGTTGGATCAATTTCATGACGTAAATTTGTTGTTAATTGAACAAGATTACAACACATATTAATAAAACGTTTTGTTGATGATATACGTAATGTTTCTTCAAAATCAGTATCATTTAAATTTAAATCATTTGTATTAAAATTTGCTGTTAAATCATCAGTAAATGTTTGATTCCATTGTTGTAAAACAGGATTTGGAGATTTATGATAACGTTTTAATGAATTATTTGAACGTATTTCATTATTATTATTATTATTATTATTTATATTTGATTTATTTATTGAACGATTTGGTCTTGCAACACGTTTAGCATTTCTATGATCAACTATATTACCATTTGAAAAACGTGAACATAATAATGCTTTACCATTTTCTTTTATTGTAACTATACAATTAAATGGACAATCACGACCTTGACAATAAAAATATGATCGTAATAAATAACTATTTGCTGTATCTAAACGTCGACCATAATTTTTACTTGATGCACATACACCACAATGTGGATTATATTTTTTAACAAATGGTAATACTATTGATAACCATTCCATATCACGACGTCGAATAGGTTTTCCTGTTGAAGATGAAACTGTATTAGAATTTGTATTATCATCAATTGTTGTTGTACTAGTAGATAAACGTCCATCATTATCCACTAATATTGGAAGACCTAATTTCGATAATTTTCGTTCATTTTCTTTTTTATAAAATATACGTCGCATTTCCAATAAACGATTAACATCTTCTGGGCTTATGATGAATTGATCTTTAAAAGAAAATATTATATATATTATATTATTAACTAAATTTATTCTAATAGATTTTCTTTCTGTTTGAAATGTAAATTTTTTTTTTGTGAAAACTCATTCAGTTTAAGGATATATTCCTTTTTAATGCAATATTTTCAATCTTTTAACTTTCGATTTTTCTACATGGTACAATCAATTGGATTCGAACGTTTTTATAAGTACTGAAAAATAGTGTACCTACAAAAGCTAATATATTCTGTAACCTTATCACCATCTGATAAGTGTTTTTTTTTGTTTCACTTAAGTTTCAGTCAATATTTTTTTAAATTAGAAATAGAACATGCATCCAGATTTGATTTTAATTTGTAGAAAATAATTTTTAGCTCTAAAAAGTGTAATTAAAAACTGTTGCAAAGAGGAAAATTTCAGGCTATTTTTAGTCGTGACATACGCATATTCTTCGAGAATATTGTGTCTATGACAACTCATTGAGATCTGTATATTTTAAAAGTTCCAATAAATTTTACTCTATGTGTTCTCGACATATCTCAGACTAATGAAGTTCCCCTAAATTTTGTTCGTTGTAAAATGCGATTTTATGTCAAATATGGAGTTCTTTTTCAATTCTACCATTATAATAAAACTAATATGTACTTCGTTTAAGTCTCAAGAGTCTCTTGTTTTGTAAAAAAAGAAAAAAAAACTTAACTGAAATAGATTTTGGATAATGATAAGAACCGTATAAGTATATCACCCTTTTTTATACGAAAAATGAAGATGAAAGATTTCAATATTTTCTTTTTGTCTTTTATATCGGCCATCTAATCCGTTTGATAACGGAAAAGAGGCACTCACATGAAGTCGGTAAAATAACCCGAAGTGGTACCGGTGGATTGTTGCCGTTTGTAGTTGTTGTAGCTGGTAGAACTGTTGAAGATGATGAAGTTGGCAAATCAGCCTCAACTTCAACTTCACCATCAACTTCCATCTAAAATATCGATATATGGATATTCTCATATTGCTTACCTCATTCAATTCTCCTTTTTTTTTCCTTCTTAATATTTATGTTAGATTATTATTATTATTTTTCGTAAACTAAACAAATTTATTTCATGTTTAGATATACATATATAGATATAGATATCAAGAAGCGATGACTGCAATACACAGAGTTAAATCAAAAAAAAGAAAAGAAACGGTCGTAGTTTGTCAATCGAAAATGAACCATACTGGAAAAAAAAGACCAAACAAGAAGTTTATAGAAGAGTTAAACGCGAAAAAAAAAACAAATATGTCGATAATTCTTGTTTTTTTTCAATAATCTGCAATCTATCTACACATATATATATAAAACAAAACAAAAACTAAACGAATGAACAAATAGACACACGCACACACGCATAAATTTTTTTTTTTCTTTTTCATATCGTAATCAAAATAAAGAAACGGAACAACAAAAAAGAAGAATTTATTAATATATATATATATAATGTGCAATGTATATATGAATTTGTTATTTCTTTTTTAAAATAAAAGAAACAAAAAGAAAAACATCAAATTTGTTGTTGAATCATTCGTTTTAAATCTAAATACAATAAAAAAAAATCTTCTTTTTATATAAAAGAAACAATTTTAATAATATAACATACGAGCAAATTGAACAGAACATGCATGTAAACTATCACGTGCTAAATCAAGTTGTTTTTGTAATAGAATTGATGTTGTTTGTAAATGTTGATTAAGAAAATTCATTTCATTACCCATCATTTGTAATACTTTTGAAAGCTAAAAAATTCAAAAATTCCGATCTCCAATCTAAACCATTTATATTTATGAACTTACATCATCTGAACTTTCATCCATATGTTGTACAGCAACAGTTTGTTGTGGAAATATCCCTGATGCTGCTGTTTTAATAATTGTTTGTGGTTGTGATTGTTGTTTATTTCGATTTTTTTTACTTGATTTATTTGATGATGAATTTGTTGGTTGTATTAATTTATTATCATCAATTATACCTATACGAGATTTTTTATTTGGTGATAATGGTCCATTAATTGTTTGACCTGAATGATCATCTGAAGTTCGTTGACGTTTATTTGATGTTGGTGATGAAAAATGAGCAATAGGATTTGTTATTTGATGATTAAGTAAAATATTTTCTGGTAATGTAACTGAAAATTGTTGATTTTGATCTTGTTCATGTTTAAAAAGTAAATTTTCTATTTCATTATTTGAATTTGTATTTGTATGGGATGTTGGTAAACCATTAACAATAAGTGTTGATGATGTTTGACGATTTGTTGTTGATGGATTATTTGCTGATTCAGTCATACGACGTTTTTCTAAACGTGCCATACGTAATAATGGTTTTCGATCGACTGGTGATGCTATTCGATGAGTTTTACGTAAATGATCACTTAAATTAACAACCCATGTATCACAATTTGGACATCTAAAAGAAAAAAAAAAAAATTTTTTTTTATTTTTTTATTTTTCAAGAAATTTATACCTTAAACGTGTTTCATAATCATTTGGATGTATCTGATGATTATTATTATTTGTTTCATCATTTGAAGATGATCTTTGTTGTTGATTTGATGAACTTAATTGTGATTGAGATGATAATGGTACAGATTGTTGTTGTTGTAATGTTGGTTGTTCATCAATTTGACTATTATTTGGTTGAAATGTAAATGTTGTTGGTAATGATGTTGCTAATGGAATATCAGGCATAAGTGTTTGAGAAAAATGAACCATTTATTTATTTATTTTTTTTTTGATTTTAATTATAATTATTCATAAAATTAATCTGAATTTTAATAATAGAAAAAAAAAATTTAAAAGTCTATATTAAATATTTACAACGATTATTTCCATCAGACTCATTACATCAAATATAAATCATTACAAAAATATGTTCAATATATAATAAAAAAAATTTCCATCATCGGAAATATCGTTGTATAATTTTAAAAAAAGATCTTTCAAATTTAGTATTTATTTTTTTTTTATATTTTTTTTTTTATTTCTTTAAAATAGATTATTGAATATGTGTAGAATTAGTTTGTTTTAATGCATGGCTAATCACTGTGAATGAGTTACTGATATTTAACGACAAACAACAACAGCTAGAAGTTTTTGCCAGCCATTGAATATCGTTTTGCCCTCATTTTCAACAAAACTTTTTTTTGATAAACACTTTTTTTTTTCATTTTGTTTTTAAATATAAAATTTTTATTATAATAATTAAAATAAAAATAAGAATAAAATTATTAATATAATAGAAATATTTCAAGAATATATTATATATAGATGTCACTCATTGATAGTCAAAATAATTTCTTTTTTTTTGTATAGTATATGAGGTCTATTGAAATAGTTCATTACTGTTATCACATATACATACTTTCGTTTTCATAATCAAGGTATTACTGAACACAACAAGATATGATAAAGAGATATTTTCAGAAGTTCTTATCGAGTACATTGTGTAGAATAAAACAAGAATTAAAAGCAACAGAAAAGAAAAGAGATTATTTTTCTGATGGAATGATTTATGATGACATTAAATCCTAATAATCTTGATAGATAATATTATATGGAGTTGATTGATGAAAAAATAAGTTCTCAAATATACTTTCTGAATTTTATAATAAATTGCAGTTGGTATTATTGAAAATTTGATCAAAATACAGTTATTTATTATCCGATAGAGTCATCAATAGTTTTGTCTTATATTTATTTATACAATAAATATATTGGAAAAAAGTCCAATAACTTTTTTTCTTGTATAGACGCGAGAAACGAATAAAGTCTAATGAACATGAGAAAAGAATTATACAAAAAAAAAAGACTATTAGAAAAGAAAAGAAAAAAGATACAAAAAAAAACATAAATAACTCGTTCAATTGAAATAGAAACCTCGTTCTTGACATGCTGTCATTAAACGAATTTTAAGAATTTCTTCACTTGAATAATCAGGTAATTTGAGATAATGATAACAAGTATTTACTGATGGATATGAATTATCATCAGCTTCAACTTTACGTGCAACGGATAAACGTGGACGAAGATTAGCAAGACCTAAAGATATATATATATTTTTTTTTTCTTTAAAATTAGATAAGAAATAAAAATGAAAATACAAACCACCAGGTGGTAATGATGAACAACCGGTAATAAAATGAACAACTGATTTTCGTTCAAGACCATCGAGTGCTAACATTACATTAAGAAATTTAGTAAAACCGGGACTAAAATAAGAAAATATAATAAATAATAATTTCTTTAATTTATTTTATTAAATAAACCTTTCTTTTGTAAATCCATGACTAGGTTCAATATATGTCAATAAATCATCTAATGTCCATGATGGCCATTGATTACCACAAAGAATTAATCGTAATTCCTGTGAATTAAAACATCGTAAATGATCAAGAGAAAATACTTGATTAAATCCATCTAAAATTTAGAATAAAATAGTTTTAAAAACAAAAATCATCAAAATCTTTAATATACTTCGAAATGCATCCATTTGACGTCGAATACCATCTCGAAGAATAAATTGAAGTGATAAATTAACATATTGATCAATATTATCAATTGTTACATCCTAATATAAATATGAACTTATTTACAATCATTACTCTTGATATACTAGAATATCTGATAGACAATCTTATTCTCAAAAATCTCACAAATAGTCTATAGTTTCTATCTCTATTCGAACTCCACATTTGGCATGAAATTAAAGTTTGAATCAAATGCGATTTACATCACTTAAACATTAGAAAAATTCTCTTACAATATGTGAACCATTTGGAATTAATTCAACTGATTGATAACCATAAGTATTTGATGGTGGTGAATAGTCAAAAGTTAAACTAAAAATATAACAAAAAATAAAAATGAATATTTTAAAATAAATTCTTTTATACAAACCATAAATGTTCAATATCAATAGGTTCATGTAAATCATTTTCAATTTTTAATAATCGACATTGTGAAAATTTTTCTTCATTTGTTTTTGTATTATCATTAAGTATTTCATTACGTTTTTCAATTAATTGAAAAAGTTTTTTAAAAAAATTTCCTCTTGTTGGTTCAATTATAATTAAATCATTTATATCAAGTATACCATCATACCATATATCATTTAAGTCAGTTTTTGTACATAAAAGTTTTAAAAATGATATTGATAATGGCATATCAATTAAATATTTATCTAATAAACATTTAGCAAAAAAAATACCCATTAATGAAAAATAATTACAAACATCATTTAATTTATCATTATCTTGTGGATATGGTGCTGGAAAAAGACCTTCTAATTTTCTAACATAATCTGTTTGATGATGTTCATAATTATCATGATTCCACCATAAACCTAATTGATATTTTTGTAATTCATTTGCAATTAATGAATAAAATTCTAATGTTGGTCCATCACCAGTACCTTCTTCATTTAAAAATTGTATTTCTAATTTTGATTTTGATTTTGCATGATAATGAAATAAATTCATAGCATCTTGTAAAATATTCTCTCGATTAATTGATATAGCACGATCAATTTTTAATCGACCAAAACGAAATTCATGTAAAGAATTTTCATTTAATATACGTGAACGTATTGGATTCATTTGACGTATTGTACGAATTAATTCTTCACGTCGTTCTTGTAACCATACAATTGAACGTGATGTACTAAAACTTGTTATACGAAAATATAATTGACGAGTTTCAAATGAATATAAAAATTTATATGAATGTATTAACCATTCAACCCATGATGGTATACTTAATGATGCTATTATAATTGAATCTTGTATTTGTTGTAATAATTTATTATTTAATTTTTTAGAATAAAAATAATTTTCTAATGTATATGATTCATCATATGGATGATGTATTTGTATATAATTTGTCGATAAATTATATAATTGTCGAAGTAATTTAAGAATATCTTCAATTGTACAAATATCTTTTGAATTATTAGATGAATTAAAAAGATTATATTCATCAGGAAAATAATTTATCTAGAAGAAAAAAAAATTTTTTTTTTTTTTATAAAGATAAAAAAATGAGATTTTTTTATTTACATTTGTTTTTGATTGTTCAGAAGGTTTTTCAGTATAGATTAATCTAAATAGAAAAAAATAATAATTCAGCTAATTATTTAACATGAAAAGAATGGTAGCTAATCTGTTATTTAAATACAAACTATTAAATTTTTGAATATATATATGGGCAAAATAGGACATATCTCTCTTTCATTTGAGTTTAATTTTTTACAAGGATGTTCCTTCTGAATAAATTTCTTTGGCATAGACATATGTAAAAATGTTGGGGCTTCCAGATGCTGTCTAATTGAAATTAATTAATTAAGTTGTGATTATTGAATATCTCTCTAATCATAAGAGAGAAAACCTAAAAATTTTAGGGTAAACTTTAGAGCCTTGGATAAATCTATGATAAAGTTTTCAGCAAGATCGGACATAAAAAAATTTCTCTCATAAAAACTGACTCTCTAGAGGCCCCATCAAATCTGAAAACCAAAACTTTTTTGTCTGATTATCATCTCAAGGTTCTGAGGAAGGATTTATACCTTTTTGAATTAGTTTCGAACTTCTCACTGATTTCCTTATAAACGCTGCTTTTGTTTCAAGTTTTTCTAAGCTGAATCATAAAATGTGAAGATCGATGTCTTTTTCTGAATCACGTCGTTAATGATAGTTTTTTAGAAATAACTCTTGTCAATCAAGGCCTCTAGAGCTGATTTTTTCAGAGTATCTGCAGTAATTTAGCACACATGCAACATATAAAAACTAGCTCTAGGAAAGCATTCTCTTCTCGAGATATACATGTTTCAATTTTGTGGTGTCACGTCGCTAACAAATGATTTTGCCCATATACAGACTAGGTCTTATATCCAATAAAAAAACGTACAAAAAAATCTCTCATAAATTTCTTAACTAATATTAATTTATTTCGTCTGATAAATCGAATATATTTTTCTGTTAGTTTATTCTTACGTATATGTTGGTTCAAAAACTCGTTTAATACGTTCATTTCGTTGTGATGATGGAAATGGTTTAATTAATTGTTGTATATAGCTAAAAATAGTTGCATGTGGATCCTCCATTTTAACATCAATTTCTTTTAACTAAAATAATAGGTATAAAAAAAACGATAAATCAAATATATAATAATAATACAAACTCCTGATGTTTGTGGTGATGGTCCTCGAATATATAAAGTCATATTAGCAGCAGCTAATGCATCTGCATTTGATATTCGTTTGGGTAAAGTTTCTAAAAAAACGTATATATAAAGTTATTTTTTTGGTATTGAAATTTCTATATAGATTACCTTCTTTTGGTGTCATTGTTGTTGGTACAGGAATATCTTGTGTTGCATTTATATTTGTTCGACCTGGTCGACCATCAAATGCTGGAAGTAAAACTAAAGAAAAGAAAAATAAAATAAATAAAATTTTCGAATTTCAAAATAATTATTTAACCAGAAAATTGTCTTTTTAAAACAAATTCATCATCCCAATTTCGATGTGTTAATTCTTGTTGTTGTCCATGAAGTTGTTCTTGAAATTCATCATTATATTCTTCTTCAACCTGAAAATAAAACAAGGAAAAATTTCAATTTTTCTTTGTTTGATTTTTCTTTTTTTACTTCATCATGTTGTTCTTCCTCTTCTTCTTCTTCTTCATCTTCAATTTGTTCAGTAGTTGATTTAATATGTTTTATTTGTGTATTTTCATCATCATCATCATCGTCATCAGTTGTTGTTGCATCTGTTTGTTTTCGTTGTTGAATTGTTAAATTTATTGATTCATCAATTGGAATTGTTTCATCATCAATTATAGGTATATCAACTATATTTATTGTTGATAAAATTATTAAATTAGTATTCAATGGATTTTCTATTATTGTAGAAGAAAAATTTGAATTTATATTATTTTCTGATCTATTTATTAAAAAATAAAAAAGAATTAGAAAAAAAAATTATATTAATTATAAATATATATACGATATAATTTGTTGTTCAGAACATTCATTAGTAGCATTTTTTTTATTGTTATCTTCAGTAGAAGTGTGTAGATGTTCGTCTAGAAGAAAAACAAAAATCTCGTATTAGTATTTTTATCACAACGTATGAGTTCAAAAAATAAATCTTTCAGAACCATTTTTAAAATGTGAAATTAATAGAATGTTTAATCTTCCATTGGATTGATATATTATCCTTACACATAGTTTCTACTTACGAGAATTTTCATTTTTAGTTAGATTGTGATATCAACATGAGAGTTCGCAACAAGTCAAAACCTTGCTTCGGCTCGGATTCTCTTACAAAGAATGATAATTCATTTTTTAAAACTTACTTGATTGTTGTAATTGAGTTGTTGTAATATTAGTTGTTTCTTCTAAAATGGATAAAAAAAACGTACAATGAATAATGTTATTTCTAACTTGCAGAAAATTTTCAATTAAAACGAAATATACTTTAGAATAAAGTAAACTCTATATTTTAATATTGAATATAGTTTTTCTGTCTTGGTTTTTACTTAATCTTAAAACGAAGGCATATGGAAAAAAGGATTGTTCAATATTAACAGGTAAAATTTATTTTGTTTTGTTCTGAATAAAATGTTTGAAAGAATCGAAGAGAATGATTATTAATTCTATTCGAATATGAATTTTAAAAAAACTAACCTTTTGGAACAATAAGTGTTTCATCATTAAATTGTTCAAGTAGAAGATGATTATCAATTTTTATTATATCTGAATGAATTGGTGTAAGAAAATCTTCAGATGATGTTGATATATCAAATGATGTTGCTGGTTCAATTTGTGTTTGTGCAATAATAGTATCATATTGTTGAGCTAATTGATCACAAAATCCTTGCATAAGCTAAAAAGAAACAAAAATACAAATTTAATATAGATGATTATTTTACCTGAATAACATGATCTGTAGTACGAGATGATGATACAAGATTTTCAGTATCTGATGTTTGTTCAATTGATGAAAATGAAAATGTTGATTCATCATTATTTCTATCTGATGTTGAAAGATTTTTACGTTGTGAAATTAAATTAAGTAAATTTGTATCTTCCGTAAGTTTTGCATCATTTGTTAAACGTAAAAGAGTTTCTTCAATAACTGATCTTAAACGATCTGCATCATCAGATTCAAGTGCTTAAATATAAAATTTAAAACAAAAAATAAAATAAAATATTTAATAATATTTACCACTTGATAAATCATTTGGAATAGATGCAAGATCATATAAAATTCTATCTAATGGTGATTGTTCTGATTGATTATCACTTGTAGAATCATTTGATCTTTCTTTTGAATCCATACTTACTAAACGTCGAAGTATATTTGATTGCATTTTATTTGTACGTATATTAGCAGCTGATGTTGAAAGAGAATGATTATAAGGTGGATTTTGACGAGAATTTATTGAACGATTTCGATTATCCTCACGAGTAGAACGAGAACGATTCAATTCAGCTTCTAAAAAATTAATAATTAATTATTTAATTTTCAATTAGATCGGTGTGATACTCCTAACTGTAGCCGAAGATAAAAATGTCGGAAATATAGGATCTTATAGAACGAATTACATTTTATCATTGAATGTATAATCATTCACCATCTATTTTCCTATACTAAACTGAAACGAGTCTAGCAACGTATCATTTTGTGTTTGATGTCAAAGAGAGATTGCTGAAACATAATCAGATTTACTTTTAATTGGTAAGGTCACAAAACAGTAGTTTCATAGGTCAGATCAGCTATAATCTCACATCTTCACTTTATAAATTAATATAAATCTTACTTGAACGAATATCAACAGGTGACAATACTTGTCCATAAATTTCAAAACCAGATATTGATATTGGTTGACGATTACTTTTTTGATGTATACGTATATAACGAAAACCTATAGGATTTTCAGCGAGATTTTTTATCATCCAAGTTGCTACTGATGAATTTGTATCATTAACTAATGATATTTCACATGTTAAAAAATGTGAATTATCTCTTGATATTTGAAATAATAAATTTTTTGTCCAATGAGTTATATCATTTCTTCCAAGTCTTAACGTAAAATGTGTAGGAATAATAAATAAACCTAAATCAATTGTAATCCAACTATAATCATGATTTGTATCTTCATTATCATCTGTAGATTGTATATATGAAATTGTATAAGATAATTGTTGAGATGAAATATTTGTATCTGAACAAATAACTAAAAATAAGAAGAAAATTTATTTTGATTTCAAAAAAAAGAATTTATTTATTTTAAAAATCTACCTGAAATAAGACCAGTTGAACATGGATTTGTATAATCTGATATAGTTTTACCATTAGTACCAATCCAATATAAAATTCCATTTTGATCAAAATCATTTGTATATGTAAATGTTTGTCGATTATTTGATTTTATTTGTTTAACAAATTCAAGTTGATTATGAGAATGATCATACCATTGTTTTGAAACCTAATTTTATTTTTTTAATTATTTTATTTAAGAAAAACAAAAACCACTAGACTTACCATTGATGCAAGAAATGTTTTTAATTGTTCTACTGTTGTTAATGGTTCAATTTTTAAAAATTTTCCAGTTTTATCATTAAATAATTGTTGATCATTTTTATATTGTATTTGAAAACGAAGACGTTTAGAAAATATTTGTAAACTTGAATTAAATGGTGCATCATATAAAAATAATGGTAATTTATCAATTGATTCTAATATTGATATAAGTTTTGATATAAGAATTTGAAATGCTTGTGTTTGATCATTTGAAAGAAATATTGAACAAAATAATTTTGCATATTCATATGATTGATTATTTTGTTCAATAGAATTAGGAAAAATTTTTAATAAAGTTGAAACAAGTCCTGATGATGATAATTCATATAAAGATAAACTTGATTTATTAATAAGAAAATCTTTTAAATTTTCAAAAGATTTTTTTAAATTATTTAATGAATTTGAATTTAATTCATTATTTATATCTTCAATAATTGTTTTAAGTTCAATTAATATTGTACGTGTATAATTTGTTGGTGAAAAATTTTTTAAATATTCATCATAAATAAATAATGCTATTTCACTTGTACGTTGTTTTGTTTGTTCTTGTTTATTTGAATTTATTGTTACAGATGTTGTTGTAGAATTATTTAATGATGTTAATGTTTCAATTGTTAACCATGGAATTGAAAATTCATTTATTAATTGTTCATCACCATTATGTGTATGACGAGTACCACGATTTGATTCAAATATAAAACCAGTTTTACCATGTTCAAGAATAGTTACCTAAAAAAGATATTGCTAGAAATTGAATTATTTTTTGAAGAACCTTAGAAAAAAAATTATGCATTTTAATAGACAGATGAAATCGTTTTGATCAATACTTTTTGTATTCATGCTAGTGGAAAAACATGTTTTTACGAAGTTTATTCTCTGTTTCTCATGAATTTGCTTACTCTGACTCAGTCCGAACTTCTCCGATTATGGTCGATCCCTTTTTTTAGGATGATTGATTTTAAATAAAGTGAAATATTTGTAACAATAGTTCGAACGTTTCCATGCGTATGACTCTTATATGTCTATATTACATTACTATTTGTTTCACATTCTTTTTGTTGATTATTTAATTCAATATATTAATGAGTTTAAAGATTGCAGAAGTGTACATTCTGAGAAAGAAAAATAATATTATGAACTTCTGATGAATAGAATCAAGTATTCGACATGGAGTACCTGACTTACTCATTCTTTTGCTTAGTTAATTTAAAATCAGTGATGTATACTTTCTTTAAAATTTTAAATAGAAATACATTCAAAATATTTATATTGTATACTTGATTTGACTCGATCACTGATGTTGTCTTTCTATAAAAATTATCGTTGTTTAAATAATTTCAGTCTACATTCGTGTTAATTTCTAGTCTGTTTTTCGAAACTTGACGTGTGAAAGTTGTTAGAGTTCGATCTACATTCTTTAATATCCTGCCATTAGCACTTTTAGCGGATCTTTTTTTTTTGAGTTTATATAATATTTTTTTTTTTCTACTAATGTAAAACAAATTTATCTAACCTGTTCGCCTTCGACATTATTTATTCGAAGTTGTGTAGAATCATTCGATTGAAATGACCAATTTCCAACAGTAATTATTCTTTCTGCATTAATATCTGATGTCAAAATTGATCTTGCAATAATAATCTGTTGTTTTTCATGATGTTTTTCTTGTTCAATACCATCAAGAACTTGTTGTTTTAATCGTCGAAATTTTTCAATAAATTCATTACGATTTTCATCTGTATCAATATTTGTTTCTGGACTTCCTAAAAAGAATAAAATATAAAAAGAAAATGAAAATTTCTTATTTTTAATTCTATATAAACCTGATGAATACATTGTTGATAATGAATTATTAATAAAAAATCTAAACCAACCATTTGAACCTAATGATAATTCAATAACAATAAAATTATTCCATATATATAAACATTCACGATTTCTTAATATATTAAATTCATTCCATACATATGGTCGATGAGGAAGTATATCTTTTGAATCAATTGGTATAATATTAATTGTTAATGATTGTTGAGAATTATCATTTGTAATTTCATGTGATAATGCTAATGATGTTATTTTTGATATTAAACCTAAATAATGAAATTGTTCAAGAAATGCATGTCGATCTTTTTCAAATAAATTTTTTATTATTAATAAAACAATATTTGATGTATCATTATCATCTTCATTTGTATCTAATATTGTAGATAATAATTCAAATACAGTTGTTAAAATATTTAATTGATGAATTTGTTCAACAATTGCATATTGAAATAATTTTGATATTAAACGTAATGTACTACGTTTTATTGTTAATATCATTGTATTTTGATATAATTGACAAAATATTCTTAATAAACGTTCAAAATAAATATTTTGCATTTCAATATCACCTTTTTGTTTTTCATTCATTGAATTATTTATTGTTGATTGTTTTGTATCAGACCATTCTTGTATTGATTGAAGAATATCAACTATTTCTTGATGATGATCATCTTGTCTTTCACGTGCTTTATCTAATGCTGTTCGTCCATCTTCATCACGTAAATCAGCATTACTACCATGTTTTAATAAAAGACGAACAATAGCTGGACGTCCAAAACAAGCAGCATAATGTAATGATGATGAACGTTGACCACGATTAACATCAGCACCACGTCGACATAAATATTCAACCATTTCACATGTACCAAATGCAGATACCCAATTAAGTATTGTTTGACCAACATTATCAGCATAATTTACATCAATATTATTTTCTTCAATATAATTTATAAATGCTTGATTATCACGTGAACGAATATATTCAATTATTTGTTGTTGAGAAGGATCAGTTGAAGCTGGAGTAGAATTTAATGTTGATGTTAGTGATCGTGAAGAATCATTTGTTTGACTTGAAGGATTTGTTGTACGAGATGTATGTCCAGGACGAGGAAGTGCTTGACGTCCTAAAGATATTTGAAAATGTGTAAAAAGGTTCTGATCATAGATCAAAATGAGTCAGAAAAATTGTATCAATATGCAAAAGATAAATTTCCTTATGAAATGTTCTGTGTCAGAAGCTATCAGATATAAAAACTATTGAACCAGATATTCGTCATACACATTAAGTAAGTATACTGAAGAAAGTTAATAACGAAAGATCATTGAGGGAGCATTCGATTTGATTCAAGAAAAAATGATTTCCAAGGCAGTAGACAAAGAGAAAATTAGAAGTAATTGTTCTCTGCGTCTTCGACTGTATATATATCAATCAAAATACTATGTCGATATGTTGGAAGACTTACTGGAGAGAAACATATTTGAATTGTTTTAGAAATAGAATATTACAAGTTAGACAGAACTCAATTTTCATCTACAATTTCGACTCATAATCTAATTGTGAACAATTAAAAAAAATATATATTGATTCAGGACTGAATGTTTTCGAAAAAAAAAACCAAAATGATTCGAATAGACTGAATTATTGTGTTCTCCTATGATCTATTAATTATAATATTATAAAATCTAACCTTCAAAGAGTAAAACGATGAGTAAATCAAGAAATCTCATTATATCCAATACACAACGTTCATCACCACCACATAAAGCTGATTCAAGTGCATCCGGAAGATCAGAACGTAGTAGATCATGTGTTACTTTTGCACTACCACGACAAAGAGTCGATAATAAACCTGTAACAACTGAAAGATTTGTTGTAACACCACGTATATTTGATACATTATGTGTTCCTGTTGCATCTGTTGTTGTTTTTGATACATGATGTAATGATCGAAGAAGAACATCTTTTAAAGAATAACGCATTAATGGTTCAGGATCAACATGTTTTCTTGCAAATCTATTTAAAAAAAATAGAACAAAAACAAATTAAAATTTAATATTTTTAAATATTAAAATAAACCTATCAGCTAATGTTGCAAAACATCTTAATGCATTATCTGCTATAAATGCTTCATCATGTAAAAGTAAATTTGATAATGATTCAATTGTTTGATCAAGTGTTGATGAATTTTGTGGATCAACTTTTCCAATTAATTTTACAACAACATTTAAAGCTGATTGTAATGAATCTTTATGTATAACTGAATATGAATTATTAATAAAATCTAATACATAACGAAGACCATCTTGTTCATATATACTTGATGCTTCTCTTGAACATAAACGTTCAAATACTTTAATAATTTGTTCAGCTAAATCTTTATTTGTACGATCATCAATATCAACAACTTGTAAACAATTACACATTGAATGTATAATTGTTGAATGTGATGTAATTTTTTTTGCACAATCAATTGATACATCAAGGAAATATGTTAATGCACGTGCTGTAACTTCAAGAACATGTGCTGGAGCTAATGGATCACTAAATATATCACAGAGAGCTAAATAGAAAAGAGAAAATAAAAATAATAATTTATAAATATAAAAATTTTACCAGGAAGAAAAAGTTGAGGTTGATACCTAGAAAAAAATAATATAGATACAAAAAATAAATAAATATAATTTAATTAATACATACTGTTCAAAACATCGATCAATATTATCACTCATTAAAACTAACATACCTATAAAAAGAAAAAGAAATAAACATTATATAGAAAAAATAATATATAATTTACATAATTGTTCAAGTGCAATTATTTGCAGATCACGTTCATCACTTCCATCACCTTTTAACCAAAGCAATAGTTCATCGGGGTCAGCTTCCATTATTTTTCTTGTTTTACTATTATTATATTGTTGATTACTTTAATATATGTATCTAAAAAGATGTTATAATTTAAGTGATGATTCAATGAAACGTTGCAAGGGCAAAGAACAGAACGAAAGTTCGAGAAGTTTTCATATTTGCTTTACATGATATATTTCGTTTTTCTATATACATTTGTTTTGCCTTTTTTTTTAAATTGAGTTGTGAAATAAGATCAGCTGTTCTCTTATACGTCGTTTTACTACATCATCGACCTCTATCATATTGCATAAAATTTCTTTAGAAACAAGTGACATCTACAAAGAATTTAACAGTGTATGTTGAGATTATAGGATTTAATAATTATCTTATTATTATAAAAGAATAAAATAATATAATATTTAGATATATTATATTGATTTTATTATACCAAATTCTCAAAGGTAACTTATAAAGAATTGCGTTGTTAGCATTTTTGAAATCTGTTCTCTACTATCTTCTTAATTTAAATATCGTTTTTTATTGAAAGATAATACTTGAAATTCTGCATAAAGTGGGTATATTTTATTTCATGAATATAATATCCTTTAGTTCCTTTCATTAAACGTAGTAGTACAATAAAATCAAGTTCAGAATTTAAAATATTTTCTTTTTTTCAAATTTGTTTGACTGGATGTTCGATTTCGTCTATTAGTATTGCCTCTTTGTTAAATGATATCAATTCCTAACTTCGACCAGTTCGTTCTGAAAACTAGTTACAGTATGAAAATGATTTTAAATTTGATAATGAAATGTTAGAAAACAATGGGACATATCAGCGAGATACTGTAAAACTTCAAACATGTTATTTATGCCAAAAGTAATATGTTATTCATTTTTCTGCATTCAGTCTGAAGTGCCGTTAGCTGCTAAATTCATTTAATTTCTATCTAGTTTATGGAATGATTGGCTAAATCTATAAATGGGATCATTTAATAATAAAGGAAATATTGATAAGCGAAGTAAAATATTCCAATCACAAATTTAAAAAAGAAAAAATTTTAAATTCTGTATCTGGTTTTACTGTACGATTGTATTTGATAAATAATAATGGATGAATTTATATACATTTAATAAAGAATACTATTTTGTAGAGGGATTCAAACATTATCTTTCCATAGATAAAAATGTTTTAATCAAAGGAATGATAGAGGATAAATTTTTCAAAGTGTTAATAACAGCATAATCTTTTATGGACCATTCGATAGATTCCTTTTTGATATTGAATTACTAGGGAAAATACACTGAACTTTTCACTGATATTCTTTTATAGCCGATCTCCAAACCATACATAATAATCATAATCATCTGGAGAATGGGCAAAATCGGTAACATCGGTTTCTGTTAACGATTGTTCAAGCCAAGATTTTGCAGTAGTATGCGAAGTACGACACCAAGGATGACAACGAATATGTAAACTACGTAATTGTCGCATACGTTTCAAAGTTGGTAAAACTGTATTAGGATGAGCTGCTAGAGCAAGTGATAAATGTTTACATGATTTACCAAAAATACGAACGAGAGAAGAAAGAAGACGTACGCTTACGATACCTAAATCAAAACCATCTGAATAATAATTACATATAGTTAATGATTGAATTCTATGAGATAATTGATCACAAATAGTATTATTTGTAAATTTATCTGTTAGTTTTATAAGAATCATAATTGGTAATGTTAATGATTGAAGTTGCGGTGTATTTGCAAGTAACTGAGTAAAATCAATTGATGTCATATGTAACGTTCTTCGAAATTCTAGATAACGTAAATTAGTTAATAAAAAATGCCAATTTGTAGGAAGAGCAGTTTTAAGAACTAATCGAACAATCTTAGATGTAAGAAATGCACGATAAGGTATTTCACATTTTTCATTAAACATTATTGTTTTTATTTTATTATAAGTGTCATATTTTATTTCATCTATATCACTTGTAATTAAAGTCGATACACTTGTATCGAATGATGTTATATTAATTGGCATTTCTGAAAATGCAAATGGTAAAGTATAAAGTACGCCCATTGCAGCATATCGACTATCTGAATCACATCGAATAAACCAACGTTTTTCACATAAATAGAATGGTGTAGAGAATGAAGCTATAGCTTGATTTATATCATTAAATGTACTACGATAACAATGAAAAGGAAAACAAAATTGAAAAGTTGTCAATAATGGTAGTGATGATTGAATTAGTTTTTCCCATTTTTGACCATTAGGCATTGATCTATAAGTTCCATTATCATATAAAGCAAGTTTTGTTAACTGAAACAATTGACTAAGTAAAATTTCAACAGTATTTCCATCATTTGCTTCATCATAATACAATTTTAGTTGTTTAAGTGTTGTTGGTAATGTTAGAACATGCTTATGAGGACAAGTATATGTTATAGTATATTCAAGATTTTGTAAAGAATGAAAATTCTATTAATTAAAGTAATTATCCATTCAATTTGAAAATATTTTAAATCTTTTTTACTTACCATCATCCAAGTATTATGTCCACATGCAGTAACAACAAGTTGTTGAAGTGATGGTAACTCAAATGGTTGAATATTTTCTCCACAAATTTTTCCAATTGTTAATGAAACAAGATTTTTAAATGATGTAAGTTGTGATAAAAATTCTTGTGCATATTTTGGTCTCATATTTATAGCAGATAATGATTTTAATTGAGATATATATTGACTAGGTGGAAATAATTGACAAAAGAGTTGTATTTGTCCTGGTGTTTCATCATCATCAGAAAGGCATAATGATTGCCATTCATGAATATCATGATGTTGTGTAACATAATCAAATTTAACTTTACTTATAGATTTAAAATTAAATGTTTTAATATAATTTTTAAGTAAATAATAAAAACGGTAATTTAATTGTGAGAATCCATAGATAATATCGATACCATTTAAATAACCAAAAAATTCCAAAAAGAGTTCATTAGGTAATTGTTCAAGTGATGTATAATCATGTTTAAAACGTTTTGACTCATTCATTTTGAATAAAAATGGAAAAATAATAGGTTTGAGTGTATGTTTTGAAAAACAACGTGTAGAGAAAAGTGATTACATTTCATTTTTACCGTCATTTTATATTTATTAGTTACTTTGAGAGATATGATTCATAAATGTGGACAGGATAGAAAAAATATTTGTTGGCAAGGGAAGAAAACATGTCGAAAGTAAGAGCATGTCAAGTGTTATGAATCATAAACAATTTGGAAGTTTCTGATTATTACTTTATTGTCTTAGCAATAACTTACAATCTACAGTACTTGAAGATTAGCTTTCTAAATAATAAGTAACAAACGTTCTTCTTCTATAATATAATAGAAAAATTAAACTTTTTTTTAAAGTCATTATATTGAGTACTGATACTCGAGCAATAAACACTTCAATGGATGAGACTGAATAGAGTCGTCTCTCTCTGCATTGGAAATATTTTCGCTTTTGTATTAAAATTAATTCAGTGGTCAGCATCTTTCGGCTAATTTTTCGAGTCGTACCAATATCTTTTGTGAAGAGGTGGCTGAAATTCTGTTAAACCTGTAGAAGAGGATAGATGTGTCTCGGAAAAATGATCGAGAAACATTAAAAAATAAATTGTTCCAATATGATCGGCTGTTGCTAGTATATTAATGTTAACACAAAACTTTGAAGTATTTTGTAAGAGAAAAATTGCGTTATCTTTTTTTGTTCTTTTAGATAAAATGTGTGTATGTCTGCACCACTTACAATGGAGATGTTTAAGAAAATTAGACCTATTCGAGTCAAATGAAAGCTTTCAATAGCAAACTCGTTCAGTTGCATAAGAAAAAATGCGTTTCAAACTTTTAAACAATTTTAAAAAATTTACTAAGATCGCATTTTTGGGTCTAATTCTCTAAACACTATTGAGTAATGGTAACTTGAACATTTTTCTAAGTTTTTATAAACTTTCGTTAAAAAAATTTGAAACACACCTTTTCTTGTGCAGTTCAACGAACTCTATCCAACTATCGTTAATAAGTAAAATAGATCTGACTGAAAGTTGGCATTCTAGGTATCCTATATAGTGCGTAAATATCTTAAAATTCGAATATTTATTAGTGTGGCAATGAAAACTTTCATTTGACTCAAATATGACTTATATTCTTAACTTGCAACACAAACAACTTCATTGTTAGAAGATGAAGTGAGCAGCTTCTTTGTCTGTCCTGAGTCTTACGTGAAAGTGGACCTATACATACTGAATAATTATGTTGCAATAGCATTAATCACATGTTTCGAGATAACTATATTGAAAATTACCGTTTTCAAGCAGGACTTTTATTGTACTTCTCTAGTTCCGGCATGAACATTACTGCATTCTTTCAGTATATTCGATAATTAATATGAATATACTTCCATTCACTGATTTCATATATAAATAAGAGGTATTTAAGATTTTCTATGAAAAGACCCATGTAATATTATGACTAACGAAATAAATATTTTTTGACAAACAGCATATTGAAAACTATTCGTAGCCAAATAACTTTTTACTTTAAAAGTCGTTATACTAATCAATATTCTATTATTGGTAATTTTATCATGACTCTCTGTATTCAGGAAACTATTTAGTACAGATAATGAAGTAGCTAGATTTTTTTGACTTGAAAAATATTGAGCTACTAAAGTTGAAAATAAAACACGATGAATGAAAGAGAATAGAAATACTAAAGAAATACATGTATGATCATAACATTATTTTTATCTGTGCTTTCATAAAGAAATCTGTCCTATACTATGATTTAGATATGAAAGAAACCGGTTTTTCTTTAATGAATAAAATGAATAGGTCTTTAAGGATTGCCAAAGTTTAATTTTCTCAAAGATTTATGAGAATTATTTGAAAGTTAATACACTGTTTGTTTCTCTAAGACTTTTCAGAGATATCAGCGAACAGCTCAATTATAATAGTATGCGTTTTAACAAAAATTAAAACATCAAATAAATCTCTGTATTTAATATATTTGTAAGTCTTTTTACTGCCAACAAAAGCGTTCTCATTTCGTTGTCTAAAACATATAACTGAGAAAAGACTCACTATAGGATTTGTAGACAATATTGTACATTTTACCATAGACATGGATGACTGTTAATATACGACAACGTTCAGTAAGAAACATAGCTTAAGATCTTCATTTTTGTTGTATTATTATCAAGTTTTGAAAAGAGAGATAATGCAGATGAAACACATGATAGTCACTCACCCATTCTCAGGAAGCTAGTCAATTTTGTCATTCTGTTGTTATTACATGGTTTTCATGAGACATTATGGTCCTACTTTTATTAAGGAGGACTCCCCCCTCAGAAACGAACTTTGTTATTTTCTCTTCCGATTTCAACAAAAATTTCAGAGAGTGTTAGTCTTGACTAAAGCAGATTATGGTTAAAATATCTCTTCCAAAGTTCAAAAAAATACACAAGTTCTAGCCAATTCATGACCTCGTATGCGGACAAGAATTTCACAATGAGGTCACTTTGTAATCTTATCGGGTTGATATTTAATTTGTAGAGTGACCTTAGGGCTATGTCGTAATAGAATTCGATTTTTGAAGTCCCTTTGGGTGATTTTAAAAAAATACTTTTTCGACAAACATCCAAATTCATGGCATTCATAATTATGAAATATATAAGTTTTTTATTTCAACAAAGGAGAAATTCAAAAATCAGATTCTACTACGACTTAGTCCTAACTACCTGTGATACAATAAAAAAAAAATCTTTCTTCTCTATTGAGTCATTATTAACAAATCCTTGCCTGTGTAAACGGTACGGTCGAAAAAATTGATTTTGAGAAAAATGCTAAACAAATTTTAGAACTCGATTTTTCATTTAAATTCTTTAGATTCCCCTTTTTTTCGTTTGTACGTCAATTATATATATATATATCAATATTCAGGAGCCTAGAAATATGTGATCCTTATCTTAACTGTTAGTAAGCATGTAGTGATTAATAAGAAAATCGCTTCGATCAATACTGATGCAACTGGAAAGGCAGTTTTTTTAAACTGAAATACATGACAGCAAGGCCCAAGTTATAGCTGATTAATCCATCAAAATCTAATCATTTTGCGAAAAGGTATACATATTCTGAAAGAGGAGACTTCGATACACATTCCTACAATAAAAATTCAATTTCGAATTTTCTTCGATAAAATAGATTTCTTGAAGGAAGGTCTTCCCTAATAACATTAGAAAAAGATGCTATACAGTCTGCTACTATTGATTACAACAATAAAGTTCCTTTAATTATTCATTAAATAAATGAAATAAACCGGGACTGTAAAGTCCATCAGCTTTACTTATATTTGAATTCTGTAAGAGTTTATATGCAATTTGTGTTTGTTTTATAACTACTTGTACAAAATTTATCCAATACACACAGAATGTTTATCCTCATTTATATGTGTCCACAAATAATGTTACATCTTATTCATTTCAAGTGCGTAGAAACGGCTGTCAAGAAGACTACATCCATGAAGTGATCGTACACATCATGATTTATTAATTCGTTTTGATCTTATATAATAATAAAGGACATACAAAAAAACGAAAACAAAGCACATGAATTAATGTTCGATTATTGGATGAACTAAAATGAAGATAAAGAAATATGAGCTGATCAGATTAATGATTATTTCCAACGATCATAAAATGCCGCTGCAATGGACATCATGTTCAATCTTCCAGTGGTGATCGATGAAAATTTTGTAAAAATCGAAAGATAGCAGTTGTCAGAGATTATCAAACAACTGGCATTATGTTTTTCTTCTAAATTTTTCTTCGAGTAAATAATCATTTCGACTTGTTCTAGTACAGATGAATTAGATAAGATGTCTTTGGAATGGAACTATCATTATAAATTGTCTTGCCAATGAGTATTATTTTATAAAAGTCAAAAAAAGTGGAGTAAATCCATAATAAGATTCGGTCGTTTTCGTTATATTTGGATAAAATGGCTTGCAATATCAAACATTTGTGGTTCTACTAATACTGTTGATAATCTATTCGTCCAGGTAAAGATCTTCAAATATCATTAACGAATTACATTGTTTATCATTATTAACTCAAACAAATGTGATGACTATCAGCTGTTGATGAATATCGATGAAATGTGCCATAATTTTAAAATTTAATTTGTGCTTTCTGTAACAATTATTCGAATCGTTATCCTCATAGTATGCATTCATTTTTTGATTCTCATCATTTAAATGTAGACGATTCAATTTTTCGTCGAGGATTATAATTAAATATATACAGATGACTTCATTCAACCATATTCACTAAATATGATGTCATTCACTGTGCCAAACAATTCTGCATACACTAGGATTTGATATAGTTATCGTTCTCAGTCTTCTATTTACATCTGTAATTCTGTAAAAACTGTAGATACAACTATTGAGATAATTACAGCATATTACTTTTCTATAATCAGAAACAATGTTATTATCTGTGCAACATTTTCTTTGAAAACTTAGATTAAATTCTCAGCTCAATTCGAACAGGAACTGGTTAATTCTGTCTCATATTGATTTTATATACAATTAGTGGTAATTGATGATAGCATCTTCTAAGATCTCCATTAAAGTTCATTTCTGGTTGTTTACTCTACAAGATAAAATCAGTTTTCACGAGCAACAGATCAATTAAAAAAACAATATCGTTGAATATTTTAAACAATAGACCATGTCTACCAGAACGAGAATTCTTTGTCATATATTATTTCGACAAGTGACCAAGAAAAAAATTCATTTCTGTCTAATAATAAATCAGTAATAGAAGATTTTATGTCAAAGAAGCGTATGATATAGTTTTGACGATTGACCTATGCAGATGAGCTTCGTTCAGTCACACTACTCAATCGAACATAACCTTCTGTTGAGGCACCATTTGTATATACAGGAATAAGTTCGTTATTCGATTTCGATGAGAAACGAGCGTATAACTTATGACGATTTAAGTATATGACAACAATTAAAATACCGCCTAAAAGACCAAGCAATGTACCAACAACAATCCCAACAGTAGATGATTTTTTTGGTAATCCACCATTTGTTGTTGTTCCTTCACCTTCTATGGGGGTTCTATTCGTTGTTGTTATAATAGCAGTATAAGATGTTGAAGATACTGTAGTTTGAGGTAGCAAGACAGACGTTGTGGCTGTATCCAAAGATGTGTCAAAAGAAGTCTCTGCTTCTGTTACAGCTGTATCCATTGGAATAGTAGAAGTTTCTGCTTCCAGTGTTGTGGTTATTGTTTCAAAAGTGGTGACAGTGATGAATGTGGTAGTCGTTGTAGCTGTTGTTGTTGTTGTTGTTGTTATTGTAGTTGTTAGTGTAGCTGCTGTTGTAGATGTTGTTGTTATTGTTGTCGATGTCGGCGTTGTTGTTGTCGGTGTTGTTGTCGATGTTGTTGTTGTCGGTGTTGTTGTTGTCGATGTTGTTGTTGT
>JAJEKB010020275.1:163469-219744 GCA_022393335.1 Macrotrachela quadricornifera
GTCGATGTTGTTGTTGTCGGTGTTGTTGTTGTCGATGTTGTTGTTGTTGTAGGTGTTGTTGTTGTAGGCGTTGTTGTTGTAGATGTTGTTGTTGTAGATGTTGTTGTTGTTGTTGTTGTTGATGTTGTTGTTGTTGTTGTTGTTGTAGTTGTTGTGATCTCTACTGTAGTTATCATCATAGTGGTGGTTGTTGGTACCTCTTCATAAGGACATTCTTGCACTGGATATGTGCCAGAACCTAAAACGATCAATTCATCATATGAAAATCAAAATAAGTTTAGATGATAAAATGCATTCTTATTTACATCGTCTTGAAGAGACAATAATGTGATCTAGTGAGACTAAGCCCATTCCACCAACTTTTCCTTTTCTTGCTTCAAATACAATCTATTTTACAAATATATTTTACATATATTCACTCATTTATATCTAATCCTTACTTGATATTTGTCATCTTTGTTTAGTTGCAATGGTGCTTCAGCTGTTATCCATCGATTAGGTACGCTTGATCCATTTTTATGCCACATACATGTTTGACGACCACTCCAATAATCTTCAACATATACATTCAACCAATCATCATCAGTTCCAGCTATATTATATTGAAATTGAATACATCCCTCATCTGATAATGCATCTAAAACTGGTGAATCAAATTGTGAACGTTCTCCAACTTCATCAAATTCACTAGTTCGAATTTGGACAAAACCTCCTGATAATTTGACAAAAATTGAATATTTATTTTGCTTCTCTTAAAACCCTACCATCTCGACAGTTTATCCATTTGTTATCGTTTCCCTTACATTGTATATTCTTTTTATTCAACATACAATAGTATTGAGGACCTTTTTCATCATATGGAATTTTGCACATCTTATTATCATCATTTGGTCTTACTATAATAGAAATATATTGAAGAAGGACTTTTCCAAGTTAGAATTCATAAATACAATACATACTAATGCTACTATAATCACTTGATGGACCAATGTTAATGCCTGGTTCTCTTTGATGAATAACTTTCCAACCATAATTCGTATCACTTTTCCAACCACATAATTCTTTATCAACATCAAAATCACAACTTGCATTGAATCGAGTACGAGGCGTTGTTGTTGGGCCTGCTCCCGTTGTTCGAGTATTTGTAGGAACTAAAATATTCATCTTTCAAATAATATCAATAAGAAATTCATACTTACTCGGTTCTCCTTGTAAAACAATATCATCAATTGCAATATCAGATGATCGACCTATACCTGTTCGATTCGCCACAAATTCAATCTATTCAAATATTCTACATATATATATTAAATATTTAGTACAACATTACTTTAATATTATTATCATGAGATAATTCAATATTAGCTTGATACCATGCTGGAATACCTTGTCTTCCACTTTTTTGCCATATTATTATATCATTAATCTTTAATGATAATGTTCCAATTTGTGTTCCATGCATAAAATACCAAAATGAAAATTGTGTAGAACTTTCAAGAGATGTATTTGTACTCATAATACCAAACCGATTAGATTCAGTTAGAAGACTAGCCATTAATCGAACATAATTACCATCTTAAATAAAATTAATTTTAATTTAAATAAATATTCAATAATAACTTACTTCCAGTTGTGTGATCAGCTACAGGACCGGAATTCGCTGTTTCAGGTGTACTACCTGATGGATAGATTTTCCATATTGAATCTAATTTCCAATTACATTTATCTATCTCAAAATCACATGTTACAGTGGGACATGTGACAAAATGATAGTTTACTATAAAAATATAAGTAACATAATATGATTGATATTTTTTATTTTAAAAAATCTTACTTGTGAAAGAATAGATTAAAATAGTTTTTATTAGAAAATCCATACAATATATTTAAATATTTAGCACTATTAATAGAAAAGAAAAACAAAAAAATTGACTTTAATTTATATACTTTTCTTATCTTAACACGTATGACCATCTTTCTGCTCTTATAACATTTGCTGAAATGACTCGTCATCATCATTTTTATCAAATAGTAAATAATTATTTTAACTAACAGAATTTAAAAACCAAATGATCGTTGCATAGAAGCATCTATTTCAGGCAAAATTCTATATGATATATAGCATGAAAGTAAATGCAAACAGAACTGACATAAAACTGAAAGATATACGTCATGAAGTACGTAAATTTAAACATGAAAAAAGAATAAAAGTTACTTTTGTATTTATGTTTCGAAGCCTTTTTTTTATCTAGTGCAAAAAGAATTTAAATATAATGTAGGTTGAAAGGTACGGATATTATGCATAGTTTTATATAATATTACTCATGTTTCACGAGATAAAAATATTAGAGTTACAAATTTAATCGTTTCTGTGTTTGGTTATTATGGTCGAGATCCATAGATCAACTCATAAAATGGATCAAAATAATCTAGAAGTGAACAAATAATTTACAAATAGTTTCGATAATAAGTTTCATTCTGCTAATCGTATATAAACATATTCTGCGTACATGCTTCTTGAACTTGAGTGAACACATTCCATTGGATCTTGATAATTCAGATTGAATCTCGTTGGAGTTTATTATAATTCCAATCGAAGAAGTCTTTTAATGGAGTCCTATTGGATTCTTCAAGCAACTTGACGATTGAATTTTCATGATTTTGACAGAATTGAACCGATTTAACATTTAGACTAACCATCTGTAGTAGGTTTTAAGAAACTTTTTCATTATAATGGGTTGCTCTTTCGATGTCTCTTGAATATTTTATTGCAACTAAATTATCTCTAAGAGTTAAAATAGAACCAGTTTGTTGGAATGTAAAGTCAGATGCTAAATATCTGAGTAGAGATGAGAAAAATTCAGAAAATTTACACGGACATCAAGATGCCATCAATGTTTGTTCCAGTGTGTTAATTGTACAATGTATGAAAAAATATTTGAGAAAGAATAGAATGAAGTAAAATGTCCCTTTAACGACAACTCGAAATGTAAAACCTCTTCAATAGGATAATTATTTTTTTCTTGTCAAGATATTTTTAATGTATGAAAGTCTCATTTTCAATATAAACATCATACTGATTTTGATACAAATGTAAAACAGATCAAATGCTTCAATTTATTGTCTCGATTCGATGTGTGACAGTTCACCTATAGTAGTTAAAAGTTTAAAATGACTTTGACCCATTTCCTTTCCTTTAAAAAATTAGAGTTATTTTTCTAATATTACCTGCAACTAGTCAAAAAAAAATTGAAAAATTCATAATTCGATCGAGTAATTTCCTGTGCACTTGAACAATTCAGCTTGATTAGCTCAGAACAGCGACTAACTAGAGATGAAGTTTCAAAACTCTGCTTTCTACTCTTGTCGAATTATGAGTTTTAGCAAAAATTAGAAAGACATACGTTTTCACAAATCAAAACACGTTTATCGAATAGAATTTTCAACATTTAAATAAAACAAGCCTGTGTGAGGTAGTTAGTTATCTATTCTTAAAATAAATATTGTCTTTCTTCTACCATCTATAGATTTCTCATATCAAATAGGTATTTTCTTTATTTCTCAATCACAAAAAATACAACATAAGTAAAAATTGATTAATCTTGAATGACAACTATTCATTAGAATCAAAATAAACCAACAAAACCAAATTTATAATGGTTTTCATCCGGAATCAAAACAGAAGAAGTTAAGCAACAATAATTATTCTTGATTAATAATGAATAATAAGTTTTTTAAAAGTAATCGATCTGAAACTATCAAAAACGCAAAAAAAGGACAGAATTACAATCAATAACATGTTCATTCCTCACACTTGTGGAAAAATTCGAAAAACGACTCTAATTCTTGAAGAAATAGGAATTGATCAACATTCTTCGAGTTTTTTTTATTAATTCTAAGTTTTCTACCAAAAGATATATGAGCAAACAAAATTGGAGCACGTCACTTTGAGAGGCGGAAAATGAATATACAGGAATAGTTCTTCCATCATTCTGTTTCAAACAGAAACGAGTCTTTAAAAAATGATTACGATATCAGTACATATCAACAATTAAAATAATGCTAAAAACACCAACTAACATGCCAACAACAGTTGATTTTCTTAGTAATCCTTCATTTTTTGTTGATGTTTCATTTCCTATGTCAATTCCATGCTTTGTTGTTAAAGTATAAGATGTTGAAGACACTGTAGTCGAACCAAGAGACGAGCTTAAAGAAGGCTTAGTGTGTGTTTCATTTATTTTGATTGAAGTGGTAAAAACACCTAATTTCGACGTTGTCGATGTAGTTTTAGCGTTTGTTGTTGTTGACATTATAATAGTTGTATTAAAAACTGTAGGTATATCTGTTTCAAATTCATTTGTATTTACCTCAATATCAGATGAAGTTGTCTCTACAATTATACTTTTACCGGTCGTTCTTTGCACTTCGGTTGTGTTAAGTTCGATATTATTGGATGTTACAGATGCATAAGTTGTAGATGTTGTAGTCTCTTCAGTAGTTGTTATTATAGTGGTACTCGTTAATATCTCTTCATAGGGACATTCTTCCACTGGATATCTACCAGAACCTAAAAATAGTTTATCATACCGAAGTTATTGTGAGTTTACATGACAAGATACACTCTTATTTACATTGTACTGGTGAGATGATAATGTGATCTAGTGAAACTAAACCCATTCCACCAGCTTTCCCTTTTCTTGCTTCAAATACAATCTATTATACAAATATATTTTACATATATTCACTCATTTACTTAAGTTTCACTAAAAATTTTCATGCTATTAAATAAAATTATAAAGATAAGGAGATACGTTTAATTTAATTTTATCAAATGGTGAGGATAGTTGTCATTATTATTTATACCAAATTCACTTCTTTCTAATTATTTGTTAAGGTTTGTTTTGAAGTCTTTTTCGAAGAAAATTTTTAATACGTTGGCAATTACGCAAGCTCAATTAGATTTCATTTATTTTAAAAATTTAATAGAATCTTGTTGAATCATGTCCGTTACGTTCTGGTATTACTATTGATGGAATAAAGATTTATTTTCATTAGATTAATCATAAATCATCTCATGCTACCTAACTTAGTGAAGATCAATTATCAAAGACTAATATTCATAGGAAGATATTCTAGCCAAAACTTTATTTAGTATATTCTTTAAATCAAATAGTCTTGGCTGGTGATCAAAGCAAAATAGTAGGTCACACGTTTTATATTGAGATTTGTCCGAAGCCTTTTGCTAATAAAATATGGACACAATCAGAGACATCAGGTTCAACATGTACAAAATGTCTTGACGATCATCATTTACATCATACACATTGAATGTTATCAATTATATGATAAAAGAAGATGTCAATATAATGTCATATTCAACATATTTTCCACACTTGATATTATGTGCTTTTTGGCTGGTTCATCTGATTCTATTGCATCTAAAAATCTTTCACGAAAGGCTTCAAAAAACTTTTTACAAATTGCTAGAAAGAATCGAACTTAGTATCAATAATAATAGCAACTACCTTCAATATTTGATAAAATAATATTTAAAATATCTCCTTACTTTTATAATTTTAATTAATATCATGGAAACTTCTAGTTCGACCTAAGTATATCTAATTCTTACTTGATATTTGTCATCTTTCTTCAATTGCAATGGTGCTTCAGCTGTTATCCATTGATTAGGTACACTTGATCCATTTTTATGCCACATACATGTTTGACGACCACTCCAATAATCTTCAACATATACATTCAACCGATCATCATCAGTTCCAGCTATATTATATTGAAATTGAATACATTCTTCATCTGATAATGCATCTAAAACTGGTGAATCAAATTGTGAACGTTCTCCAACTTGATCAAATTCACCAGTTCGAATTTGAACGAAACCTCCTAATAATTTGACAAAAATTGAATATTTATCTTTCTTCTATTAAAATCCTACCATCTTGACAGTTTATCCATTTGTTATCGTTTCCCTTACATTGTAGATTGTTCTTATTCAACATACAATAGTATTGGGGACCTTTTTCATCATATGGAATTTTGCACATCTTATTATCATCATTTGGTCTCACTATTATAGAAATATGTTGAAGAAGAATTTTTCAAGTTAGAATTAGTAAATACAATACATACTAATGCTACTATAATCACTTGCCGGACCAATGTTAATACCTGATTCTCTTTGATCAATAACTTTCCAACCATATTTTGTATCACTTTTCCAACCACATAATTCTTTTTCAACATCAAAGTCACAACTTGCATTGAATCGAGTACGAGGTGTCGTTGTTGGACGTGTTCCAGTTGTTCGAGTATTTGTAGGAACTAAAATATTCATCTTTCAAATAATATCAATAAGAAATGCATATTTACTCGGTTCTCCTTGTAAAACAATATCATCAATTGCAATATCAGATGATCGACCTATACCTGTTCGATTTGCCACAAATTCAATCTATTCAAATGTTCTACATATATATATATTAAATATTTAATACAACATTACTTTAATATTATTATCATGAGATAATTCAATAGTAGCTTGATACCATGCTGGAATACCTTGTCTTCCACTTTTTTGCCATATTATTATATCATTAATCTTTAATGATAATGTTCCAATTTGTGTTCCATGCATAAAATACCAAAATGAAAATTGTGTAGAACTTTCAAGAGATGTATTTGTACTCATAATACCAAACCGATTAGATTCAGTTAGAAGACTAGCAATCAATCGAATATAATTACCATCTTAAATAAAATTAATTTTAATTTAAATAAATATTCACTAATAACTTACTTCCAGTTGTGTGATCAGCTATAGGACCGGAATTTGCTGTTTCAGGTGTACTACCTGATGGATAGATTTTCCATATTGAATCTAATTTCCAATTACATTTATCTATCTCAAAATCACATGTTACAGTGGGACATGTGACAGAATGATAGTTTACTATAGAAATATAATTATCATAATATGATTGATATTTTTTATTTTAAAAAATCTTACTTGTGAAAGAATAGATTAAAATAGTTTGTATTAGAAAATCCATATAATATATTTAAATATTTAACACTATTAATAGAAAAGAAAAACAAAAAAATTGACTTTAATTTATATACTTTTCTAATTTTAACACATATAATCATCTTTTTGGTTTTATAACATTTATTCAGAGGATCGGTCATCATTAAATTTATGAAACAGTAAATAGCTGTGTTAGTTACGGAATTTTTAAAGGAAAATGATTATTGCAGAAAAGGATCTTTTTCAAACAAAACTGAATCTGAAATATGTCATGAAAATAAACAAGAAGAGAATTTCCAGAAGGCTAGTATATTTACACCACAAAGTGCATGAACTAAAAGATAGAAAAATTAGTCTTCCATTCATTTCTCGAAATTGAATGTTATGTACTATCCCAAAAAAAGAATTTTTTTTCACGAAAATACCGCTATGATTACAAATAGAATAAAAGATAAATTTTGATGAGAGGTTAAGAAATCGATTGATCTTTAGGAATGAATAATAGTTGAAAAGGTTTTTTGCTGTCTAATTTTAATAATTTCCAGCAATTAATAGATTACAGACTTGGAAAGTATGCTATCATGGATGTGAGATCGAATTAGACGCGAAATAAAAGTTGAGAATGTAGCAAATTCACTGTTGTCGCGTGTAACTTTATGAATTATAAAAATTCAACAAAACTTTGCTACGCTTATTAATTTTATATCATAGTTAAATTGCTTTCTTCTCCATAATAGCACTTTTTATCACGTTTATGATTCATCAATTCCTCGAAATCATCTGCAAAGAGTCCCTGTAGTCCTTGTTAATACATATGAATCTAGTGTAGGAGAGTCTTTAAGAATTTATCATTTGCTTTATTTGAAAACATAGTGATATTCCCGTGAAACTATATTACTTTTATCTAGGATATCGATAAAAATAAAAAAACTACGTTCATTATAAAATTGGTATTTGATTCTATTTCCTCTAATCTAGTTTTTCTCGAAATAAATTGCAAGTATATGCAGTGAAATGTTAATTTACATCGCTTTTACGCACATTTCTATTTCGAAAAGAACTCTTCAACAAGTATATTTCTCTGAAGTTGAGTTGCCACAAGCATAATCTTCATATTCATTCTACTTTATAAGTAATCAGAGCGTTTTATTCACTGCATCAAGTGTATAAGATACAACCAGTAGTCTCGATAATCTTCGACAATTATATAAGATCGTATGAAAATCGTATACGAACTGCTAAAATTTCATATGTCAAGCTTCAAGTCACTCAGGTGGAAACATCAGACATCAGATTGAACAAGATCTTACAAATACAAGGTTTTTTGTAGGATCTTGTTATAAGATCCGATAGTATTATTGGACTCATTTTTTTTTACAGATTTCATGAGATTCCGATTGAAAGATCTAGAAACATGCAAGAACAGACTGGATGACATTTGTCAAATCTTATCAAATCACATAAGATTCATAATCAAAAGAAATATATATCAGTCTGTAATGAGGACTTTATCTGATCGCATAGGATCTTATAATTTCTGTTTTTTTATTCAAGAATTGTTGATCCAATTGTCTTTATTATGTAAAAATATAAATGATAAATAAAATGACGTTAAACATACAAATAATTGATCTTATTGAATTGATAACATGAATTTAAATTCTGGATACTAACAGTCTTTTATAAAAATGATTCTATATTTTGTTTCAGGTTTTGTTCATTGTTTTATTTTAGTGCTGTCCTATATACTTACATTTTCGATTAGATCATTTTCTCTATTTTTCTGTTATTATTTTGAACTAACGTTAGTCTATTTAATATGTGAGTCAGGTTGGTCTTTTTTTCATATATATGATTTGTTATTATACGTTATTCTTTATTCTATCGTTTTATTTACGAACTCCATTGGATGTTCGAAACACAATGAATCTTTAAAACATTATCATTATTGTATACATCCATGATTAATCGCGATGCCTTTTTCTTATTTTCTTACTTTTTTATTATTACTATTTTGGTTTTATCCGTTAACGATGATCTTTCGACTGTATACTCATGGAAAAAGTTTATAAATGCCGATTTTTTAAAACTGAAATGAGGCTATTTTGAATTATAATCAACATCTCATCATTCATGGTGATTATTCGTTATATTCTAAAAAAATCGCCGTAAATAGTCAAAATAAATAATAGTTCGTCTATTTATGTTCATTTCAATCTTAATATACATCGTAACCTTCAAAAAGATTCACTTTTTTTCTGAAACCGATATTAAGTTTCAATACGAATAGCAAATAAAATCATTACTTTTGTGTTTTATTTTAACTGATTTCAATATTAATTTGAGTACGATATTAAACGAAGGTTGTATACATATGGGGACGGGACCATTAGCCATTGCTTTCAGTTCTAGCACCTAAGTCAACTGTCAAAAGTATCATTATAATTGTCGGGAACATTGGCTTGACTTGACCAGGAAATCTGATAGGATCTTACTGGACAAGTCTTGTACGATCTTATTTTAAGATCTTATAATATTCATGTAAATTTTTAAGGGAGCTTCCAACGTAGTTAATGTTGGAACTTATAATTTTAACTCCCTTCTTATAGGATGAGGGGTAAGGCGTATATATTGAACGTACTCTTTTCTAGAATCTAACCGTTTGGATAAATACATATATACATATGTAATCTATCATTTTCTAAAATCGCATTTTTCAGTTTTATAGATTCTTAAAACCGGGCGTATCCAGGTTGAAGCCTATGATATCACATAAATAGAGATAATCATTCGGCTTGGAAACAGAAAACAATATCCTATTAGTTTCATCATCGATATGTTTTATGTTTGAAAAATGATCCAAGTCGAATTTAAAATAGAGTAGGAGACACAGGATTTCGAACCCTAAAATCTATCCAGAAGTATATTATTCCGTATATTGTAAATGCTAAAAAGGAATAAGGTCCTATCGAACATATTTTTTTATCAGATGATCTTACACATGTATCTTATTTATGATAGTAGCACAAATTTCCGAAACGTTTCCTAGATTATTTTACACGATGCCAAAAACCCAAGGTGCCTAGTAGAAAATCCAACTTCAGGCAGTTGTATTACATTTTGAAGAAAAATTGCCGTCATATTCAAGATCCGTTCGTCAAACTGCTTCGAATTACATATATAGAATAGTTTTTCAAAAAATTTTCGTCTCACTTTTTTCGATAAGCCGCACCTAAAACGACACTATTCCGTATGGTTTAAACATTATAGAGGAATGACGTATAATCGAGCTCATATCTTTACTAGGCACTCCTACATATGTATTCCACTTCTGATAGTAGCATAAACTCGTACAACCGTTCCCGGACTATTTGACAGCATGTTCAAAAACTTTAGATTTCTAGTCGAAAATTCGATTTTATTCACCCATTCTACACTCTGAAAAGAAGCTAAGGTGATATTCGGAATCAGCAATTTAAACTGTATCGAATGATATAAATCTCGCCATGTCCTTTTCTTTTAAAAAAAATCTTTTATTTTCTTAGAGACGATTTTCTGAGTGGTATACGCCTATTTCTTAACAAGTGAAAGCTATTTCTGAATAAGAAGACTGTATGTCCGCTTGCTTATAATAAAGATTCACATAATGTTCTCTCCTATTTGCATCCGCATCGTCTGTCCTATCTTTAATCAGTTCTCCCACACTCCATTTGACCAATAATTCTACGCGCTATATGCTATTCCTATCGGTTCATCATCTTCCGCCTCTATTTTTATTCTACATTTTCCGCTACATATTCTCTTATTCATTTCCTTTACGCCATCCACCTATTGTCATTCTTTCTTACGAAAATGCTAGAAAAACAATTTGTTTAGTTTCATTAAAAGCTATACTTGACGATATAGTTCGATTTACTCTAAATAGAAAATTTGTTTCTTCAATAAAATTAATACTTACTATCGACAAACTTGTTGAGATTCATCCATATAGAAAATAAAGGATTTATATAATAACACTATTGCTTATCTTCAACGATCTTCTTGAGATTTATCTAAAGAAAAAATAATAAATAATTTATTTAACAACAGTATTAGTTATCTTTAACGACCTTGTTGAAATTTATCTAAAGAAAAGACGCAGTAAATAATTTATTTAACAATGTTAATACTTATCTTCAATGATCCTATTGAAAATTATCTGAAGAAAAAACGTAATGAAAGGTAGTAGTGGATCAATTAATCCTTGATGACAGCTACTTGTGGATCTATGTTGAGCCTTTAATTAAGTGCACTAGATGCAGAATTTTATGCTCTATCGAATGGTAGTGTTTGCAAGGGAATCATCGGACAAAAACTATGAGGTTATCAATGCTCCTCTTTATATATTTTTGTTGTTAATTAAAGAATATTTTTTTTGTGATTTCGTTTAACAGTGTACTGAAGAATGTCGATGCACGAATCGATATTCTCTTTTACAAATCATTGTTGCTATCAATACACAACTAAGAGTTTATAAACGATTGCCGTCAGAATAAAAACACTCATACGTGAATGTGTACGAGTATATGAACTATTTTAAAACTAAGAGATAAATGATAATATGATTAAAGCATGAGTTGACAGTATCAACATGCTGTGGTAGCGGTTGGCAGTAATTTGATTTGATTTATGCAAAATGAAATTATTCGAAACCGCAGATAGTTTATTTATATTTCAAAATAAACACTCAAGACTAGAATAGTTGAAAACATAAATAGTTGAATAGCTGAATTGTTGTATCCAACTTTTAAGTTTAACATACATGGAGAGATGTAATGAACCACGTCAATATGGATCGCCATAACTTTTAATAATTCATAGCTTTTGCTAGAAATAATTTGCGTTCAGTTTCACTTGGAGAATTTAATGCCTAGTTATACCGTATTTAACCATTACATTTCTACTTAAAAAGATTTATATCACTTCAATAGATTTCATTATTAATATATTAAGCTGCATAAAAAATGTATTAAGGGCCTTCTTCAGAAAAGTCGAAATTGAGTTTTTGTCATAGAAAGATACGGCGATGTCTCCTTTTTCAGAATATTTATGATTTTTCGAAAAACAAATAGATTTGGATGGATTTATCGGTGAAAATTTGGATCTACTATCATATTTTTCGAATAATTTTCGAGTTTTTTCATTTTTCTCAAAATCAATTTTTGCAAGTTTACTGTTTACACGGGGAAAGATTTCTTAATAATGACTCAATAGAGAAGAGATGATTTCTTTTTGTTGAATAGAAGACAGTTAGGACTAGATCCTCAACAGGCTCGGATTTTTGAATTTCTCTTTTGCTGAAATAAAAAAAATCAAATATTTCATATTTATTAGCATTTTGAATTTTGACATTTTTCAAAAAAGTATTTTTAAAAACCAAACAAAGAGAAACTCAAAAATCGAAGCCTGTGAGGATCTAGCCCTAAGATCACTCTACAATTTAAAAATCATATCGGCATGATTACCTAATAACCCTATTGTGAAAATCTTCCTTGCGTAAAGAGTAACGAATTGACTGGAACTTGTGCATATCTTTGAGATTTGGGGAGATATTTTAACCATAAGCTATTCTAGTCATGACTAACATTTTCCGAAATTTTGGTTGAAATCGGATGAGAAAATAACAAAGTTCGTTTCTGAGAGGCGTTTTCCTTAACAAAAAAAGAGAAACTAATTCAGAAGTGCTTACAGCATTAAAATGGCCTTTCCTTTTTTAAATCTCTGCCGATTATTCCTTTGAGTCCGGGGCTCTTTTTCTCAAAAGACCAAACTTTTATGAGAAATCTCTTAATGTGGTGCTTATTTATTTTTTGAAAAACATTGTGCTCGTGTGTCACGAAAACATTAGCAGTTTGTTTTCGTATGATAATCTCTAGAACAGTCAATAATACGTGAAATACATCGCTATCAAGACACATATCTTGAATGATTTCGAAAACTATGAGATGCACAAAGTCAGTCTGCGTATTCTGTACTTTGTGGCGTATGCTATCCATGCATGGAACAACGAAAGGGAATGCATTATTATTATAGCAGCCATAGACTACTAGGACAACTTCACGAGCCTAGTCCATAATTTAACGGCTAAAATTCTTTTCCAAATAAGCAAAGAATAAGCTAGTACCATGTGTGTTTAATAACAGTAACCGTGCGTATTTGTATGTCACCAATACTGTAAATAAAATAGCAGGACGTATATATACGTTGTCAGGTCTCAAAGGGTTCAAAAAAAATGTGCACAATCAGAATACAACGAAATTGTAAAATCGCTAGTCTAATTATCAACAACAAAAAACTTTTGATTTAATCCAATCAACCATTGCATAAGTATAAGTCTTATTGTACTCCATTCGGTAAATTTTTGATGGATAAATATAGATGAAAAATGGTATGATCTGTGGCAAATAAATAAACATGTCTAGTAAGAGATGAAATCTCAAATGGAACTTCATCTCACTCTGTACACACTCATTCGACTTCAATTCTAGCAAAACAATATGCGGTATAGTACAAACACATATGAGATTTGGTGGTATGAAGAAATCTTTATGATTACGCATTTGTTGTAGAAAAATGGATGGCCATAGAGATTTTGTTAGACAACTGACATAGATCTTATGAGAAACAATGTGGTGAAGAATGAGAAGAGTGCTTATCAAGTGCAATAACCACGGCACTCCATAATGCAAGTATGTACTATTTAATGTTTTATCGATCATTTTCCAATTATATGATGGTTGACTACCAAGCACACAGATATGATACTTGCTATTAACTGGATTCACTACAATTTTGCGACCCAAAACTGTACTTATGTTAACTAGAGTTAGAGCTATTAATAAGAGAATTGATGCAAGAATTGCATAACGTCGTGTACGATAGAGACTGAATCGTGAATTAAAGCATTCAATTAATGTTCGTTCAACAGCGATAAAGGATGATGTCCATAGACTACCAAAGAAAAGAATATTAACGCAACCAGGTAGAAAACGGCAGTAAAGAAAACCGTGTGATAGTAGCTGATCATTGGAAAAAAGAGTTACAAGAGTTATAATCTCCATGAAACACATTGAAACCAAACTGTATATTGAATACATTAACAGATAAACACCAAAAGTTGTAATTCTTATCTTTGGTGATCGGAGAAATGTTTCAATACAGACAAGATTATTTATAATGGCCACAAGCACAAGGAATGTGTTAAGAAATGTATAGAGACATAAGTAGAAGTGTTGTTGATGTCTTGTAACTTCACTTAAAATATCAACTGACATTGATGATGACATTGAGAAACTAAGATAATTGTAAATAAATTCACAATTAGGGCCACCAGTGCATTCTTCGCATAATTTTGTGAAATTATGACCAGACTGTGATCTGTTATTGTTCATTTTATAAAGGTTCAGCCAGCCTATTATTCATGTAAATTAAAAAGTATTAAAATTGTCTTCACATCTGTGACATAAACTAAACAAATAAATTATAAAGATTAAATTTATTATAATACTCATACTTTTTTCTACAAGCCCAGTTTTATTTCAGAGAGAAAATAATGAGATAAACATGTTTTAAATGTTCTTCTTTCTCCTCTACTGGCCTAAAACGATAATTATAAATAATAATAAATGTCAATAAGTAGACGAAGTAAATTATATTCCTGTTGTCCTGTATAGAGTGGCACTAAAAAGATTAATTCAAAACTCAATAACGACAAAAAGATCAATATAAAATTAAATATATGCTTACAAAATATATACTGAAAAAAAGGAAAGAGAAAAAATTGGAAGCAAGTAAGAAGAAAAAGTGTATTCATTTTTACAGTTTTCACCACTGTTGGTACACAATAGAGAATCAGATGGACATGTGCAAATATTCTTTTCCAAAATCTAACTGCTTGTATAGATGCATGTATATGTGATTTATCACTCCTTACAATAGTGGTTCTCCAAGTTTTATAGAGCTCTAGAAAAAATGCTGATAAAGATTAAGTTCAGAAATCAGCATAAATGAAGAAAATCAAGCTGTTCGACAATAAAACATCAAATTTTACAAGCAAACAACATTACAAAATACGTGCTCATCTATAAACTTGATAGTAAAAAAATATTATTGTAATTTAATTAAAAATAGAGTAGAAAACAAAGGATCTGGAGTCTTAGAAGCTATTTGAAAACCTATCATTCTGTATATTGTAAATTCTACAAATGAATAAAATTCATTCAAGCGCACATTTCTATTCCATGATCCCACATATGTATCATAATTATGACAAATGTAAAAACTTATGAAGCGTTTCCTAGACTAGTTTACAGGATGTCTCAAAACTCGAAGTCTCTGGTAAGAAATCTGGCTTCCACTATCTGTGTTGTACTTTGAGGAAATACAAGGTAATATTCCGAATCAGCTTATCAAGCTGTATTGAGTAGCGTGTATTCAATAGTTTTTCAAGAAATTTTTGGCTCGCTTTTACCGGTAAACCTGCATCAGATGCTCATACATACAAGATTGGACACAATTGTTTGGACGATTTTGTTGTGTGTATAACTATCTTATAAAGTTAGCTTTTGAAGTATATCTGGCGTCAAAATTACAAGCATCTTCTATATTATATCCACAGCAAATTTCATCCAAAACTGTATTCATAACGATGAGTAGTAGTCAATTTCTGTTGAATAATGTTTTCAATTGAGTTACTTTTGTCCACAAATATTCAAGAAGTACTAAATAGACATCAGTGAAAAGCGGGCTACATTTTGATAACTAAAACTACAATTTTTTTTATCAAAAACATTGAAAAACTGAAAAATGGTTTCTTTTCGATACCTTGACCCGAACATAAGAATAACTCGTCATCTAGTTTATTCTAATTGTTGCATTATCTATTTTCTCATCCATAAGTCTTGATCAGAAAAAAGAGTGCACCATAAAACCAGATTGACCCCAAGTTAAATCAGTTATTGAGATTTTCTTGACTTTGAAATACGTCTGAATGTCGTTTGTTATACGTTAAAAACGCGTCCAGACACAGCTTACTTAGTTGTACCTGTTTCGATGAAGAAGAGCATTGGATGAGTTCCACATTCTTTCAGCTTTCAACGAAGTGAATTGGTATTCAGTACACGTTACGTGTTAGACGATTCTATGCGTAAAAAATATTCAAGCAAAAAAATGATATAATAGTTAATGAAAACGTTCATGTAGTCTTATTATATAAATAAGAGAGTAGCGTAACGAATTTTGATATACAATGAGTTATATGCAATTTAGGGCAGCTCAAAACTTTCTTTATGAGATTCTGCTACGAATGTTTTTCTTGGTATTTTTCAAAGAATTAAAGGAACTTTTAAGTTCCTCTCTATGTTGTATTTCGACGCCTCTGTCTGTACACCCATTTGTTTACGGTATTATACTGTCCTTCTAGCACTATTTTATAGAATTGTGATGGATATTCTTTAACATCAATTATAACCATTTTCTTGTCAATTGAAACTATTTCCATTAACTTATAATTGTCTTTTATACCCTTCTTGAATAAATTGTCGATTGCAAGCCATATCGCAACATATCCTGTATTGTATAAAACTGTCCAACTAATGTTTAATTTATCATTATTCAAAGTGACATCAGGTTTTATTAGAGATATTTTTCCTATCAAAGGTATTCCATCAAGTTCTCTTTGAGCTTCAATTGGAATGGTAAAATTCATAAACCTGATAATGGTAGGTAATACATCAACTATACCAGGCTGAAAATCATGAAAATAAGTATTAGTTTCTTGACTATTGGTCAATATCCAAGTTGTTCGTTCTCTGAGAGACTGACCAGCATGATTTTTGCCTTTTTTTGGATCTCTACCATGGTCTGTTGTAATAATTATTAGCCAATCTTCTTTATGATATTTCATTCGATAGTCGATAGCCTGCCAAATTCTTCCTATCTGATCATCAAGATAAATTATTGATTGACTGAACTGTTCACTGTCTCCAAAAAAATGTCCTATATCATCTGTATATTGTAAATACACCCATGACAGATCGGGTGCATACGTTTTGATACATTTTGACGTTTCATTCGTCACACGCTGATCAATATGATAGATGTAATGACTCTGCTTATCGTGAGGATAAGTAATGTTATCTAATTCATATCCATCGAATTTGTAATCAAACGTTATATTACCAGCCTCTGGTAATCCTTCGCCAATCAGTTTGACACGATTCGTTGTCCATGTTGAGAAAATGCCAATTTTTTTGTCAGGTAGCTGTTCTTTAACTAGCCGAAAAATATTTTTATAATGATAGTTGGGATTCTTAACATAGTTGTTGTACACATTATGTTTATTACCCCACGTACCAGTTAGTAAACTCATATAACCAGGTGATGAGATAGTAGCTGTTTGAGTATAAGTTCCTTTATCACCTCCGACGTACGCTCGTGTATATGCCCCAATTTCTTGGATGTATTTCATGTTGGTAACTGAAGTGTTTTCTATTACATCCGCCGGAATACCATCAGCAACAATAAATAAAACTTTTTTTACCGGCTGTTGATTAACAATTTTAGTTGTTCCATGTGCATCTATAAAAAAAGCGATGTATATTTAAATACTATAATCGTTTCTCTCTGTAAAGAAGATCCTTTCTCTTTTTGTAAAAAGTCACAATCTCTAAATTTGCATGATTGCATATAATAGGTAAAATAGTCTTGTAGACAATTCAAACAACTAATTGTCTTTCCAAAAATCAACTCTCATAGTGAATGACATGCTGCTGATATATAACCTCACTCTCACTATTTTGAGTCGAAACTATATGCGTTACGTAGACCTTAGTGAGAGTAGAAAAAGTTCAAAATGGTAAGGATTGTAAGGCTTCTCTTCTCAGATTGAGCGTTTTATTAACTTTTTTTTTATTCTATGCAAAATAGTTCGAGACAAATAGAAAAAAGAAATATGACTGGTAGAAAAGTGAATATCTCAAGAAGAAAATGTTTGTTTTAGCCGAAACTTTCAGGGCATTCTAGAAATGATTAGGTCTATTTATAGACAAAATTTCACCCCAAAATTCTTTCCTTTAATTTGCTTTGTACTGTTTGCTTTTGTGTTTTGTCTTGACAATAGAATAGCGTAACTATTCTATTTCTATTTGTATGTTGTTCATCAGAAGAACATTTTTTTATAAATTGTACATGAATAAAAATGTAACATTCATATGGATAAGAAAGACGAGAATTTTATTATTTTATACTGAACGCCTAATATATTCAAATTTGTGTCCACACGGAATGATTACATAAAGTAAGCTACATTTACCTGATACATTATTATATAGTGACTTCCGTGTAGTCAATAATGTTGTTGTGGTAGTCAATAATGTTGTTGTGGTAGTCAATAAAGATGTTGTAGTAGTCAATAATGTTGTTTTGGTAGTCAATAATCTTTTTGTGGTAGTTAATAAAGATGTTGTAGTAGTTAGTAATGGTGTTGTGGTACTGATTTGCATATGAGTCTCAGGGAAAGAATCTAGGCAATGGCACATAACAGAGAAAAGTGTAGTTAAAAAATTTATTTCTGTGATGTTACTCATACAAGATCGATCCCTACCTGATAAAGTTTCAGTATATAATAGTTGACTTGTGATATGTTCCTTATCATGTTCAGATGTTTTTAAGCGTGCACTGTAAATTATCCATAACATCACACCAATAACAGTCATTAAAAATGCAACGGAACTTAAAATAACGCATAAAAATTTGCTGTTTGTTGTTAAAGAAATATTTTCTCGATCATATGTGGATCCGTTTTTGTTAAAATAATGCGGCATTGGAAGTAATACAGTATTAGTAGTTGGATGCAATTCATTATCATTGTTTTTTGTACATGGTTTATTTAAAGATTGATCTGAGAAAAAAAGCGGTTTCGACATTAGAACCGATTAACAAATGAAAATATTTTTCCTTTCGTTCAATTTCGTTCCAATTTATGATTGTTATTTATTTTGATTTATACAAACATAATATAAAACTAACTCAACGAGTTTCAGAACTGATTTTTAGATTAACAGTCGTGAAGATAGCTATCGCTTTATACCGTTGTACAATTCTTTTCATCGTACAATAGAATTCTGTAATTTTCTTTTCGTTTGATATTCAGCTATTTTATAATCTCTGTAAGTATCGTATGCTCATACAGTGAAAGTTTGTGTAACGCATAATAACAACTCTAAATAAACTTGTTTACTCGAGACTGAAACGATCTCCAATGCGTAAATAACACAAACGCTAGGCTTTTTTTACAGATTTTAATTGACTTGATTCAAAAAATAATTAATAGTTTATTCTAATGATCATCAAGAACGAAATGAAAACGGATGAAATGTCATGTTTCGAATTGGACAAACATCTGAACTGACAAGTTATAGTTAATCCAATATATGATGTAGAGTTTCAAAATACTTATAGCTTCCCATCTCATGACGTAGCATGCAAGTGTAGAATCGCTTTTGAGTCAAGACTATGTACATCGTGTAGTTCTAGTGAGACTAGAAAAAGCTCAAAGCGATACGACCTGTTAGACTTCTCTTCTTGGATTATGACTGTTCTACTGAGTTTTTATTACCGCATCTAAAACATTTCGAGGTAAATCGAAGTGAAAAATTTCGAGCTAAAATTTTATCCATAAATAAAACATGAGAACATTCTAGGAATCATTAGATCTATTTATGGATGCAGTTTCAGCTGGAGATTTTCTGTTTCGATTACCTCAAACGTCCTTGTATGTGGTCAAAAAAACTCAATAAAACAATCATAGTCTGAAACAAGAGGCCTAGCAGCCCCTATCGTTTCGAAGTTTTCCTGGTTTTACTAAGGCTTACATGGTACGCATAGTCCAAACTCAAAAGCAATTTTACAGTTTCACATGTTACCTTGTGAGAGCGCTTGGAATTCTATATCGTCCTGTATAAATAGCTTTTGGTTTGCACTTATTGACTGAAAAATAGTTCGAATACGATGAGGACACCCAACTTATAATGTCTAAGACTGCACTTTTAAAGTAATTTTTCAGGTGTTCTTTGAATTTTTGTATTATTATATGAATAACCATTTATAAAAGGAAATATCTTAAACATTACCAAAGAACTCTAATTTCCATATCCTATGAAATGCACTAAGTACCCATCAAAGTTAATCGGACTATTTCTCCATGAGGTCAATGGTCAATAGTCTTGAGATATCTGCAATAAATGTTTTAGTTTATTTTAGTCCATATATCTTACACATAGTAAAATGATAAAATTTCATAGGCAAGCCATATGACCTCGTCGCATACACCAACTGTCTATTATTGATTCGCAGCTTGTCTTTTACTGCACTAGAATTATCATTCAAATATTAATCTAGACCTTAACATAGTTTAGGATCTATAAATTTTGACAACTTTTATGAAAGTTAAGTGAACAAATATTAAAAGGTAGTTCGAACAACAATGTGTGACTTTCTTAGCAACATTGAAAATATTGATCGTGAAATTATTAGAACCCAAAAGTTTCCAGATAAATACGATTAAAAATTTCATGTGCTATCAGGATTCATCGTTAATTTTATAAATAGACATTTGAATCATTTATCAGCGAATGAGTGCAAGACAAAAGGCACATAAACATAATGATACAGAAACCTGAGCGTCATTAAAATATATAAATTCTAAGACATTTTATGAACATGAACTTGATGTTTTAAGTGAAAACATACTAACAGAAAAATAGAATCGTGCTTTAATTGTAAAAAAATCTACCATATATTATTAAGTCTATATCAAAACATACTTACTCGATGTTTCATCAAAAATTTGATCTGTATCTGAAATATCCAAGCAAAAAGACTGATAAAACTGCGTATAAACAATTTTTGCTCACCATTGTTATCATGACACAATGGTGATGAAGCTGGATCGACAGACATTTGGATAGATACTAAAAGAAAAAAAATAAGTGATACGAGCCATTATGCTCTCGTATCTTGTGATACCATGTATATTTACGTTAACTTGGTCATGCTCAATGTAATTGATCTACTGTTCACTTGATAGATATTCCTCTCGGCCTGTCTGGCTAACGGTCAACCAGAGTGATTAAAGTAGAACCTGTTCACTTTCAAAAGCTAATTATGTCATCTTGTAAAATAGATTTTGCTCTGTCAGAATATGTAGTTTATTTTATTTTTTTCTTTAATGAAGAGAAAAGCTACAGGAGGAAAAAAGATGAGTGCGTTTCTGGTAATTTATCATTATTTCAGCGTTATTGAAGGAAATATTTTAAAAACATAGAAGAGTAATTAAAAACTGAAGTCCTATATATATTCTGAGTCTACGAAGATTGAGCTTTCTTCTGAGGTATATTTTATCTTCTTAATGACTGATAGAAGAAAATGGTGGATAGCTGAAAATTTAATAAAAACTAGGGTGAATACGTTACAAATTAAAGCTTTTAGTTTATTTCATGCCATAACTACAGGAGCATTTTGGTGGATTTTAAGGCATACTGAATAACTTTTGATAGATCATCAAATAGTAAACTTGTTTTTCATTTGTTTTCTTCTGCTGACAAGAAATAAGGTAACGTGCGCACGCAACCTGTCCATTACTATACTTTGAGAGAAATGTTTTTCCCGAAATTTTTCAGGAACAATTCATCAGAATATTTGGAAACCGTTACAGTTGATGGGTCTCAATAAGTAGAGCAAAAGTTGTTATAGACTCAAAATTGCTAGATGCTTTCCTGGAGGAGATATTAAAATGATAATGTTCAAAAACCATCTTATTCTATCCTTATTGCCTCTTTCTCGGCCACAATACATCCGATAGACCGGAAAATTTTTCACACATACTAGATAGTGTTTTAAATGTCTACTATTTTTTATTTCTTTTTATCTCCTTCTATTCGAAAAAAATACTAAAATCCTGAGAATACCCTCAAAACGTCATATTTTTCTGATTAGAACTATTTTTTGTAAACCTTGCCAAAATCCTGCAGTGCATCGTATTTTGAAATAAAAAAAAGCAGTTTAGACCTGTGTCATAATCTGACATAGCTTACCACGGTACTTGGTCGGCTGATACTCTGAGTAATGAAGATCAAAGATTGCATGCAGGGGCGGTGCGAGCGGGGGGGGGGATAGGGGGTACCCCCCCTCCTGCTTTTGAAAATTACGCTGGAGCTTTCTCCGATTTTACGATTTCGGAGAAAATTTTCTCCGATTTCTCGATTTTCGGAGAATCTCCTCCCCCCTGCTTCCTCCTCTTCGCGCCGTCCCTGATTGCATGTGTCAGTACGTTACTATAGTCTTTTGACCGTAGCTCAGGGACAATACAATATTTTTCAGAATGTTGTTTTCTAATAGACAACCCTAAGTCTTCACTACAAACCTTCTTCTGAACATACGTCTCTATAACCTAAGCATTCGCCGGAAATTTAACATTTCTAATATTGTCCAGGAACAAGAGGATCTTTTGTGGGAGTGCATTACCGGCATGTATTTTTCTTATAAAACATGAACCATTCAGTCAATTGTGGTAAAACTTATAAGGATTAAAGAACTTTCTAACCTACACCTATGCACTAAATTTCAAAGTTCTATTCTTAGCCATTCAGGAGAAATACTGATTGAAAGTTGCCAAAACGTTAGTGCATTACCTGCGGAAAAGCCGCTTTCGAAAAATATATTAGGCTGTAGAATAACGATTCGTACTCACTGTGCTGCGGAACGTTTCAATTTTATCTTTTTGATGTATTGATGTGTTTGTGTGATTTGAATTTGCTAATTTTTTGCCCGCTGTTGTTGATAATCATAAGAAAAAATAGTTTCACGCACTATTGCTTTATAGCTACCAATATAAAAATATACGTTGAATACATAATGTGGCCTTGCTATATTTGCTCATCACAAGGTCTTTTTCTTTCCTTCGCACTCCTTTGCTTTTTTCCATCGTACTTATCTTTCTGCGTTATGGATTGAGGCGATGCATTTTTCTATACATCACTATTTAATCATTATATCATTGCACGATTTCAAACTGTAGTTTCATTTTTCACAGATTGCATGCAAATATGTAAACACAAAAAAGCTTTCCGGTGGCTTCTTTAATTTCCAATCATAAATAAATCCGAGCATCGTTTCACAAAGCATTTCGTAGAACATTTCTCAAGTATAATTGTTCCCTTGACTGTAGGAAGGGTCATATGAAAAAAAATAGTTTGTAGCAATGTGGCAAGGTCAAAAAAACATCGTCTAAAATATTAATGGGCATTCGTTTTCCACATGTGTCTCCTGTAAAGTTTGTTCAAAGGCTTTCGGAGTCGGGGAATTCATTGATACCATCAGTTTTTGGATTTTTCAAATAATTTTTTTTACTAAAAAAAGGCTTTTTTTTAAAAAATAATTCCTTTGAGTGTAAGTAGGATCAAATAAAAAAAAAGTTTGCGTGTGTGCTTGTGGGTGGCTGGCAAGATCAAAAGTAAAAAAAACAAAGTGATTAGAAAATTTGATTCTTTCATATCAACAGGCAACCAATTAAGGATTTTCAAATTTGGCCTTCCTATCAATCAGGCTCTTTCAACCCCGAAGTTTAGCCAATCAGAGGTTTTGATATCGGGTTTTCGACGAATCAGATGGGCAGCTCCCAAAATTGTCCACTTGGAATGAAACACCAAAAAATTCAATGAATTAGAGGAAATAAATTTTGAACAAAGATAAGCTAGGTTGAGGTATGAGAATCTAAGACTGGTTACTAAAATTACCGATCAAGAAAATTTCATTGAATAGACGATGTTTAAAGGAAAAGGTAATACTATTTATTAAATGAAATAAACAGTATACTTATCTTGAATGAGATGCAAAAGTACTAAGAGTATTTCATGCCTATATCTGTTTCATATATGCTTTGGGTAAAACAAGCTTCACTGAATCTAATTATATTTCGAATATGAGAGGAAATGATATCTAGATAGGATTTGTTGAATTCACTTATGTCGGTGATATAGTGCAGTTAAAATGACAGAATAATCTGATATATAGAGAATGTTTAATCTTTTGTGTCTTATAATTTAGCAATTCGCAAAATGGCATTCGTCGCATTTAACGTTACAAGCGATTTTCATAGTGTGTTGACTTTTTCTAGAACACTCTGTAAAAATCTGGTATTTGTCTCACTATATTTTTTCACATTTAGCATTTCTTATTTAATCATTATGAAGATAAATATTGCTCATCGCTATTCTAGTTTTATCAAGATTTATTCCAGTGGCGGATCTAGGATTGTGAAAGAAAGAAGGGATTACAGAGAAAAGTAATTGTCTAAGCTAATCAGAGATAGTGTGGACTAGGTTTTCATATACTTTTTTTAGAAAAAATCGAAAAAGTTTTCTCGAAGTAAGGGGCACTAGCTTCATACGTCCCCCCAAATCCACCAGTGAATTATTCGAATAACATCCCTACGGATGGCCACATTGAGACAGACTGAAGGTGACATGAAAAATGAAATGTGTACTAATTTCATCTGAGGGATCGTTCGTAACAGAGATACAATTTCTTTTTTATACATAATTAGCAATAAATGCGCAAGAAAATGATCTTGTTGAATCATTTAGATAGCCTGACTATTTATTATTGACATAGCTATTTGGTTCGATTACAGCTATATAAAAATCTTGTAGCCATTTAAACATTTGCATAGCTATTTAATTATTCACATGGCTATTTAAATCTATCACAACAATCTCAATAGCTTACAACTATTTCAAATTACCATAGCTATTTATACATTTGCATCGTTATTTAAGCATTCACATGGCTATTTAAATCTATCACAAAAATCTCAATAGCTTACAGCTATTTCAAATTACCATAGCTATTTAATTATTCACATGGTTATTTAAATTTATCACAGCAATCTCGATACCTTACAGCTATGTCAAATTGCCATAACCATTTATACATTTGCATAGCTATTTAATCATTCACATGGCTATTTAAATATATCACAGCAATCTCGATACCTTACAGCTATTCCAAGTTGTCATAGATTTTTCATGATTTGCATTACTGTTGAATTGTTCGAATGACTATTGAACGTTCTTTATCAGAACGAAAATATTTTTATGTATACTATTTATATAGTCAAATCTCTGTTAAGTGAACACCTCCGTGTTACGAAACAAATTTAAGTACTTCTTTCTAACTATATAATAATTATTTATACCAGTCTTCCGGTTTTTCTTTTGATCAGAGAACAATTATGTTACAGTTTGCGACTTGAAACAATGAAGAAAATACTGAAAAATATATTTTTATTCCTACAACGATGGGAAGCGCATACTTCATTCACATCACTAATAAAACAAACAATCTCCTCAAATATTCATCCTACGTTACTAATTCTTCAACGAGCAGAGATGCTAAAATAGATCTGTGTTATTTAGAAAATGTGATCATTAAGTTATATTAATAGATATTTAGATAGGAAGCGAGTGTTTTGATTATAGTATGATACAATCTTCTTTTACCAACAATAAACATTATTGTGGCACGATATTACTTAATAGTTAGATGGTGGAGAAATCTTATACTCGGTGATATTGGATTGCCTTCTTAAACATCTGAAATTATTTCTGTTTTTAAATTCCTTTTTGTATCTCACTGAATGAAGTTTAAGACAGTTATAGATGAAAAAAATCAGGATGCAAAATAAAGTACTATGCAGAAGAAATGGATTCGGTTCGGGCTTTTGAAAATTCAAAGTGAGCAGAACTAAAGCCGAAGGAATTTCGAGAAACGCTAAACCGAATCGATCCGAACTTATAAAAAAGCTAAAACAAGTATTCAAAGAAGTTGGTCGATGGCATTGATTCGCATTTTCTTTGAATCAAACTGATCCTATCTATATTTTGCAGCTATTTCAAATAATTTAATGTAACTGCCGTTTAGTTTAAATTGCTACCTAAATACACCGAAAAAGTGTCAAAGCATTCTTTAGATAGCGAAATGTTTAATTAAAAAGTCTCTTTTTTGGGAAGCTACGCATCTGAGGTGGATCGTTTGAGTCATTTTGTTGAAATCTAAACTCAATTGCGGCATACATCTTTTCTCCATTGATGTTTCTATGCCAATTCGCGAAAAAAAAGAAGTAGTGCACAATAGGAAGTGATTTTGTCTACAGGACGAATATCATAAATGAAAATGTACGGTATAAAAAACGGGCTATATCCTTGTTATTTTGACTACATGATAGAATCATGTTTATTAAATATTTCTTGATTTTCAACTTGTTTATACGGCCATGACTGCTAATAGATCAATTATAATTGTATGATACCGTTAGAATAAAACTTATATGTTTAACGATGACAGTTGTCGAATATAGAGTTCTACAGAGGGGATGCTTCCGATTCTCGTCCTCGGGCGCTATTCATATGATGCCATGTTTGGTATTTTCTTACATTAATACGAATCAATTTCTAAGTGATTAATTTTGTGGTTGTTAGTGATTAGTGACTGGAAAGGAGATCACTCAAAAAACAATTCTTTTCAACGTTAGAAAAAGGCATTATAGGGTTTTCTAACATTCTAGAACAGGATCTGACGGCTAGTTACTTTGAATAAAGTGTCGAAATAAAGAGAGACTAGAGTTAACATACTTCACGAATAACTGTTTTTACCAGTAAAAAAAACTGATACTCTAGAGACCTTTAACAGACACCTTAGACTTCACCCGTTGTGGAATATTAATTTGGCATAGCGAACTTTTTTTCTCTCTCCTATACGCTTGATTTTTCGGATCGAAAACTCCTTAATAACGATCATTAACGAGAAGACTAAGTCAATCTAAAACCGAATATCATCTTATTTATAGATTCATACTTTCTGTTTTATTAAATATACTTTTTTACAAGCATTAAAAAACATTAGAATATGCATATGCGCACGTATTGCTATAGAACCCATATGGTCGATTCTTTTCGATCTGAAATTTGTCCATAAGAATTTGAGAAATCTATCAGATCAAGAATTTCACCAAGATTAACATTCAGAAATTCGTATTTCAATCATAAAATATTTTCCTTCATTGTCTTTGACAAAAGGACGGGAGGACGTTTTCAGGACATTTCGGCTCAATTAAAAAGTCAAGATACATCTGGATAAAACTTGCAGCAAACGTTTGCCGTAGTCATAGTAGTCATCCCTAAAAATTTTACGACGTCATACATAGGTCTGTCCAAAAGTTCCTAGATTGTTAAACAAATATATAAAGACAAAACGAAGTTTAAGTTTTATTTTACTAAATGTTCAAAATAGTCACCATGATTTTTTTACAAAGTTCCCTCCTTTCTAATAGGTTTTCAAAAGTTTTTTTAAATTCTTCTTTTGGTATATTTTTCATCATCTTGGAAGTCGCACAAGTCAATGATTTTTCATTTGACTGATCAGTTAAATTCCGTTTTTTGTAATCATTTAGCCAATAATCACACGTTGCAAGGTCAGGTGAATATTGTGAATGCGGCATTGTATTGATATGTTTTTCTGTTAAATAATTAATAACATCTGAATGATGATGGAGTCCAGCATTGCCATGAAGCATTTTTATATCTTTTGTATTATTTGACTTTCTTTGTTTCCATATTTCTTTGAAAATAGGCTTAAGGCAGTTTTGTATATAATAAATATGACCTGTAGTCTCGTCATTATCAATGGCATGTATAAGAATAGGACTGTACAATTTAAAGAATATACAAATTTACTTCAACGAACAGTAGTTGTTGGCGATTCACCTTCACTAACACAGCTTGCATTTGTTGACTTGTGATCAATCTGCCAATGGTAAATCTACGTCACATCACCTGTTATAATATTACATAACCGCCAGGAACCATTCCGAAATTTCACCAAATTTCTATTACAAAGTTTAATATGTTCTTCCTTTTGTTCATTAGTCAGTTGATGAGGTAACCAAGGTAGTGTCATTTTTTTATGTTAAGACAATCGTGGATATTCGTGATATTGTACCATGAGAGATCGATGTCTCAGCCATAATGTCATCATAAGTTCAATATGGATCATTGTTGATAACCTCTCGTACCAGTTCAATATTTTCATCTGTAAGCAAGGAAACCGAATGACCAGATCGAGGATCATTATTGACATTTTTTCTTCCTTCACGGACACGCTTTGACCACTCTGCAACTGTTGAATATTGTGAAGCTTTAGATCCCAAAGCTGTTATAAGTTTTGCGTAAATTGTCTTTGAATTTATTTCCTAAGTAGTTCAACCTTTTATATAATATCGATTGAATTCATTAATCATTTCTGAAATTTTTTCTATTTCAAATTAAAGTTTATCGAAAAAATATTGTTTCTAAGCTCGAAACAGAGTTACTGTATCTTTAACTATAGACAATGCACTCCACGATTTATTCATGCAAAAAACACTTCAATGCTAATTGGTTCGTAGAATTGCCACTAGCAATCTAGGAAGTTTTAGACAGATCTAAGTATGTAGATAGCCTTATCTTTTTAAGTCTTACCTCGTTATAACCTTAATCAACCTTTAACTATTTACGTTTAACCTTTGACTTGACATAGAGAAACACGCACTGAACAATGTATTTAAGAAGATACTCAAATCTATTATTTCATATAAGTGAGCACATACATACAATTACCTACAGTAAGTATAAAATATTGGTATAATTTGTCCATATTGAATGGATAAATCTGTCGATCTATAAGAAATACTATAAATTTAACATTCCCATGATATACTTGGTTTTATCATGTAACGAAAAGTAGATCTCATTTGTTTTTTTTCTTTATCTATGTGACTATTACTTCGAAGTTCGATGTCAATTGACAATTTGAAGACAAAGGAAGAGAATATGTATCTACTCCGAAATCGGTCTCTAATCTTTGTTAATCATTTTCACTGAAAAGGTGGACTTGATTGTTCTTACAAGACTATATCATAAACTTTCGTTATTGACAACTGCACTGTAAATTAAAATATAGCGATACATTGATGCCAAAGAAATACTTTTAAATGTTACAAGAATTATTGTGGGAAAAGAGGAGAAAAGTTTAAAATTTATGAAACTGTTTCGTTCTTGTCTATGAAAGTTATTTAGTCGAACATGATGGTAACACCAATATGTTTGGGTAAGATCGTATCTGTTTGTTTATATCCGCCCGCATTGAGTTCGGGTCCTCCATCACCAAATGTGACATGTTGCATGATTCGTGTGAAAATCGCTTTGAGTTCAAGGCGTGCAAAATCTTGACCAAGGCATTGACGATGACCACCACCGAATGTCAGGAAAGCTACTTTGCTATTGTCATCATTACCTTCAATGAGATATCGTTCGGGATGAAATTCACCCGGATTCATCGATCCCAAACAATAGCGTTGATCTCTGTGTAAGTTATAAAACGGAATAACAACTTGATCACCTTTCCTCAAACAAGCGCCACTTGACGGTAGTTGATCATCAGCTACCAACGTTCGCAAAGTAGCCAGAGCAGGTGGCACTAAACGAAGTAATTCACGAAATACACAATCCAAATAAGTCAATGACTCAAGTTGTTCTATTGATAGACGTTGATAATTGTATTCAGCTAGTTCTTTTTTGAGTTTATTCTGTACATGTGGATGCTTACTCATAAAGAAAATAAACCAGGCAAGAGCAGTTGAAGTCGTACTAAAACCAGCTGAAAGAAAGGAAAGCATTTCTCCAATTACTTCTGCTCGAGAGAGGCCTAAAACAGAAAAAAATGCGATAAATGAAAAATCTTCGATGTAATTCTTAACCTTTCTTGTCTTCTGCTGATTTTTTCTCTTCAAGTTTTTCGTCTTCTTGTAATGAAGCTACTAATGAACTGATTAAACTGATCCTTTTACGTTCAGCTCTCACTTCCGGTGTTTCTCTTAATTCCTGTTCAATCATATTCTGCAAATACCGATCAATAATCGATTGTGCTCGTCGAAATTCAGGATTCAGCAACAAATAAATACGACCGATGATCCTAGGCATTTGAATGAGAGCTAATCCTGTTCCGAGATGAGTGTGTAGTGCACGAGTGAGTTCATTTTTATTGCTATTAAATTCATCATCAAGTGTCTGAAGATCATAATCGAAACCAATATAACCAAAGATAGCAAGTAATAGTTGTTGAGATTGTTCAATCATATTTACATGAACCTGTGTTGGATCATTGTTATAATTACGCCAACGAGTCAACAGTTTGTCCGTACAATCGTTTATTGTGTCCAAGTGTGTGTTGACTTTGTTACGGCGAAATAAAGGACCAACGATATTAACATGGCGCTTAAAATCAGCTCCTAAAATTTATAGATTGACTTTGATCTATTCATATCAAATACATCGAGAACGAGAGAAACAAAAAGAAATTGATCATATTCAAACCTTTCATGACTAGAACTGCATATGGATTGAGAAGACTGATTTGGTCGACAAAAAGATCCGCTTGATCATAGATATATCGATGACTAAATATATGTTGAACATCTTCCAGACGACTAACAACAACGATGCGCGAAGGACCGAGCCAATATTGGAAAACATCGCCAAATTTTGCTTTCAGCTTTAGAAATATTATATTCATAGGAATATTTTGCCAGATAACACCAGTTTGGAGTAAATTACCGAAGAGAAAGTAAGGTGGCAAGCCAGGTATTGGACCATGCAAAGTGAAATAAACACGTTTTATATAGTAGAATAATACTGTTATAAAAAGAGTGACAACAATGGGCGTGAGTGATAGCATATTTATGAGAAACGCGTATGACTGAAATACGCAAGTATTCTGACTGTCATTTATTTTTTTTTCTGTTCTATTCCCTTCGTCGAGAAGAAAGCTTATCAGCAAAAAAAACATCGAAAAGCAATGGGAGTCAAAATCTTTTTCTTCTTCTTTCTTTCTTCCTCTGCTGATTCGGTCGGCATGATCTAGAAGAAATATAAATATAGTAGTGTGTCGATTTTGAGTATGAAAGAGTTTTTGTCTTCTTTTTTCTACTAGTCGATCTTCTTACTTGATAGATGGATATAATGAATGTAAGATACAGGCACAGCAAAACCGTAGTGAAAAATCTTTTTTTAAATAATGCATCATTCAATAGAGAATTTCCAGGCCGTCAAGAATATGCGTGCCTTGCGTTTTCTTAAACCTTTATTTCGATCGACAAATTGAAAAAACTTGGCACGCGTTGAAAACAAATAATTTGACAACTTTTCATAGATTTCTCTTTTTCTAAAAAGTATGTTACGAAATAGAATTTTCTAACTTAGTTTTTCTGATAGATCATAGAAAACTAAATAAACAAATGGTTTCACATCATTTTTAGAACAAAGCATTGGCTCACAAAATAATTTTCCAACACCCATGCTCAAAAATTGAAACTTAATTTTGCAAGTCTATGAGAGGTTTTTCTTAGAAAAGGTAGGGCCAATATCTTTACATGGTTAGATGGGTAGTTACAAAGTTACAAAGAGTTTTCTTAAAATCGGTTAGGTAATTTTTGTTTATTCTTTTCTGTTCTCTCCAAACATAGTCAAAATATACTCAAATAGATTGAAATTGATACTCAATCTAGCAGACACTCTTGAGATCTTAAGAAACTTTCTGGAACACTTGGTTTCCTGTCATCGACTCGCTCAAAAAGATATCTAGAGAAAAATAATCGATTATGCTAAGTTCAGTGATGAGATTCGTTTTTTGTTTCAAAGCGACTCTGCATTTCTATCGCAACTTTATGACATCTTATATTCTCACCATACGACCAAGATAGTCAATACTACGTAGAAAAACTCGCTATAGAAGTGTGGAATCGCTTTGAAACAAAAAACGAATATCATCATTGAACTTAGCATAACCGATTACTTCTGTTCAGATGTATTGTTGAGTGAGTCGATGGCAGGAAACCAAGTCTTTCAGAAAGTTTCTTAAGATCTCAAGAGTATGTGTGTTGGATTGGGCATCGATTTTAATCTATTTGAGTATATTTTGACTATGTTGGAGGAGAACAGAAAAGAATAAACAATAATTACCTGACAGATTTTAAGAAAACTCTTTGTAACTTTGGAACTATCCATCTAACCGATCTAACCATGTAAAGATATTGGCTCTAACATTTCCTAAGATTTTTGAGCATGGGTCTTGAAAAATTATTTTGTGAGTCAATGCTCTCTTTTTAAAATGATTTTAAACCAGTTACTTATTCAGTTTTCTATGATCTATTAGAAAAACTAAGTTAGAAGATTCTATCGCGTAACATACTTTTTAGAAAAAGAGAAATCTATGAAAAGTTGCCAAATTATTTCAATTTGTCGACCGAAATAAAGGTTTAAGAAAACGCAAGACATACATATTCTTGACGACCTTGAAATTCTCTATCAAATCGTGTATGATTTGAAAAAGTAATTTTTTCACTGCATTTTTGCTTTGCGTGCATCATACTTGTCATAAACAAAATTAGACAATTAAAATTTATTCTTCCTTTCATTCATGACGAATGTATGAAGATTTTTATTTCAATAATTATTACAATTAATTCATAACTTGGGGGATGTGATATAGATCTCATCCTCGTTCATACTCGCATATTCTCGAAATAGTGTATATTTAATGTGGTGTTATTTGGTGTTGTTGTCGCCATGGAAATATTTGTTCTTTCACCTTTTGTCGAAAACTTTTCGAGGAAATCAAAAATGTGTAACAACTTCCCTACAAAATCAAATATTATACATATCAAATTATCTAATAAAAAAATCAATTAACATACAACATAATATAGATATGTTGCCATACTAAAGATAGAAGAGATGAAATATTCTTTTAATTGTCGATCAAAATCTTTTATAACGACATTGGTAATTACACTGTAAATATTGAAAATGCCATATGGAAGTAAACTAATAGCAACAAGTACTACATGAATCAGAGTCATTCTTATTAATTGACGATCCACTTGTAATTCAACAAGATTTATTCTTCGATGAATATTACGATAAGTTAACCATCCAAATATGATCATGATTAGAAGTGGTATTGCACAAATAATACCAATTATATACACTAATGCATAGATCGTAAAACCAGCATTCATATTCACACAACTGTTATTAATCGGTGAAATATCAAAAAATAAAAGAATAGGAATTCCATGAAGAAACCAGATACTGATAACAATGAATACAATTCGATGAGCCCATTGGATTTGACTATAACGTCGAAGAAACACACTTTCTGATGTAATTAAAAATTGATCTATTGTAGCCAAACATGAACAAGTTACAGATATTATAGCAGGCGTAATGAGAAAGAATTGCCGTATTTTACACCATACACTTGATGTTCCAGTTACATTAATACTATAACCTACATTTAGAATACGAACTGTAAGATTAAGTAGTATGTAAACAATGTTGTCTATTGAACCAATAAGAAAATAAAATGTACAAGGATTCGTACGATAAGTACGCACTTTTGAGAATACTAAAATATTAATTCCATTACCAATGATACCTGTGATAAAAAGAAAATAACCACTATAAAGTGTAAATTGTTGAGTATAGTATAATAATGTCATGATCGTTATTTTCAATCACTAAAAATAATGAATATATAAACGAAATAAGAAAAGAATGAGAATTAATTTATTTCTCGCCTTATTGAAATCGAAAGTAAAAAAGAAGTTTTGTGTTCAAACGAGTATCAAGGATCGATTACAATTATGAAATGAACTAAAAAAAACAACAGCAATAATAATTTTGTTCTAAAATGCTGCTTATCAAATTCAACATAAGTAGAATGATTTACCATCATAGAAATGTTCTTTTATATTGTTATTATAAAAAGTGTTGTTGAAAAAAAATGTTATATTAATTGGAGCGAATAAAAATAAAAAGAAATGAATAAACCAACAGTTATAGAAGAGAGAAGCAACAAGTAGAACAATTATCATCTAATTTTGGTTAAACATCACTGAATAATCTCTACTTCAAATTCAAAAAAACGAATAAACTTTTGCAATATTCTAAGTTAGTATTAACACGACAAAGTAAATGGCATTCTATCATATAAATATATATAAGATGGAACACATTGTATCTAAAGATATACTCAATTTGATTAATGAATCGAGATCAAAAGTATTTTAAAAAAATATCAAGGAAATAAAACGTATTGCGTCTTTCAAATTGGGATTACAATAAAGAATTTATGAACTCATCATATAGGGTTTGTAATGATAGTTAGACGACATTAATCATGAGATTTTGTTGAAACATAGATTCGTACAAAATACAGAGAAATAACGAATGTCTGTTGATAAAAATGCACTTAGATAAATAAGGAGAAGAAGATAACTTATATATATTGTGGATAGAACAGAAATGACCTATTTTCTGAGATAATTTTTATATTTTTCTTACTGCTTAAATTTAATATATCATTCAGTGAAAGGAAAAAGTCATTCATGCCGTTTATAAGCTCACATACCATTATCTATCTATATTTATAAGTGTCAAATTAAATCTATTCTTATGTGAATATGCGCACGAATTGTTTCACTGCTTTAATATCCTTTTACATCTATTCACATCATTATGCTAAAACTCTAATTTCTCAGTGCATATATGTATATATTGTCGAATGAAAGATCCATATTTTGACTTCAAAGATGTTGCACCGATAAACTTTGTATGTGGGTGTGTGTATTAAATTATATCTATTCCATTTTGAGGATGTGATGTTTGAGTGGATGGAGAACACATCTATTCCATTATATTGAGATTAAGTCTGGCAAATGATTTGAATCTACGTATCATCTAAATTAGTGGTGTACCTAAAGATTGATTTAACTAGCTGTTGTCCTTCCATCAACAGCCTTATCACACTACGCCAATAAAAAAAATTTTTATCATGATTTATACTATTTGAGACAGGTTTTTCTTAAGGTCATGCAATATTTCTCTACAATCTACGTTTTCCGGATAATGTTAATAGTCTAATTCAAATTCTGTTTCAGAATAATGATTTCAACATTTTCTATTCATGATTTTATAATAATTAGAACTTTTCTATTACATATCTATGCAAAAAATACGTCGAAAATAATGCTTTAAAATGATAATTTATTTCTCGCATCTAAAGTATTCTTATCCGACCTAGTTGAAGGATTTGGAATTTTTTTCATCTTAACATGATTTTTATCGAAATCTCATCAAGGAAACGGTTACATAAAAAATATTGTTCTTTATTGTACGTTACTTGTTAGATCTAAACGTCTATTATTATATCATACAGAAAAAAAATTCTTAACGTTTTGACAAATTAATAAACTAAAGAAATCGATACTGAATGCTGTACTTATACAACAACTTGAAATTTTAATAATATGACTTACAACTAAGATACATATCTATATGTCGTTTCCTTTTTTGAGATTGTTCTGTACATCATTTTGAAATTATTAAACGAAAAAATTGATCATAAGCAATGAACTCATCATTATGACTTAAATTATTTTTGACGTCTGAAATCCTTTGTTATTTTTATTTTTACATGAAGGTAAAAATTGGTATTATAATTTTCTTTCTTTCTTAATTTAATTACGAAACACTACATAGGTGAACGTCAAGAATAAATAGACCTCAATTAACGAAAGTATTGGAATATAAATACTAATAGTGTATTTCAAAAAGATTTCCTATTCCTCATGTATTTATAACCCGATCATTATGTTATAAACATTCTTTTTATTAGTTCGAGTTTTTATCAAGAATTAGTTGTTACTGTTTAGATAGACAGAAATCACTTGCTTTATGAAATACGAGATATCTGAAATAAATTAGTTCTCATAAATACCAACGAACACTCATTCGTGGCATTATTGATAATTAATGCGTACACTCATATTGGCTACTGAAACGTCATACGTTACGATGCGAAAGTTTTTTTTTTCCATTTGAATTATTGATGAATCCTTCAGATTTGATGCAGAAAACCTTATCGTTCTGCTCTACTAATGTCGAGTTTTACCAAGTTGAATTTTTTCCAATTCGATGAAATTCATTCATAATATTCTATAATGTACTTTGATCTAGAGTCGAACACGCAAAAACATTCTCATCCATAGAAAGGTCCATTCCATCTTCTTTCAAGACAATCATGTTTTCGTCGGTATCTGTTTCTTTGTTCCTGTATTTTTCAACTTTTTGCAAGTGTGTACGAGTCGTTCATTCGAGGTTATTGTAGTAATGCCAGGTTTCTAGTTGTATGATCTGATAGCAACGTAAGAACATAGCTTATGAGAGTATGTCGGTGATATTCCATGGCCTTTTTGTACTGACCAATTTTGCACAAGACGACATCAATATTATCTCAGGTTATTGCCAGTCCTGGATCACAAGGAGGTAAATATTTCTTGTGCTTGTTCAACACGCATTAATAGTAAAACCATACTTTTCTCAATGGTTCACGTTTCCGCTAGATCATACTGATGTTGCTCAAATAGGAAGAAACTCTTTCTCAAGCGATAATGCTTTATAACAGTAGATCATGACTATTCTGTAATGTTCATTTTATAAAAAAAGAAAATCGATATTGTTCCAAATAGTTGTCCACTGGGTTCGATGTTCGGAGTTCTTTGATGATAATCCCAGTAAAGTATTTTTATAGTAGAATAAAGCTTTTCTTATTTTTGTTTAGATATTCATATACGGAAGCAAATCCTTAAAAAGTTGCCACAAGATAATATGACCATGAGAACTGGAATTAAGCATAATTTCTTGTGTTTGTCGTAAATACCGAAGTGTATCTTGACATACAAGAGAAAGATCTTTTAAGGTACTAGCCATATCTTTGTGAGTCTGTGGAAGAATTTGTATCTGAATTTCTAGGAATCGTTCATAGTAACTACAGGCTTGGAATAATTGTCAATGCTGCTGTATATCTCAATTATACTTATATAAGCTGCCAACAAATCTGAATGATCAGACGGTAAGAGTATCAGTTGATAAGATAGAGCTATTTATTAGCGCCAATCCAGTGCTGTAATAGTTTGACAGAAATCCATCCAAGCTAGGTGTAGGTTAATATATAGAACAGCGACATGTTCATTTTTGAAAATGGAGAGCATGATGGTAAGGAAGATACACCCAAGCGATCAAGCCTAATAACGAATATGAAGCTAACTGAGCAGAGAATTCAGTTGAATCCAGATCTTCAAGTTTTTATTGCTAATAGCTCAGAATTAAATAGGTCTACATTTTCATTATGTTCGAGATCGAATCTTCTTTGAACAGTAACTCACAAAAGCGTTTTGCTTGAATACATTCTCCCGCACGGTCAAGAAAATTACTCATGACGAGTAATGTCGATCTTTCGCTGATACTTTTTGTGAAAAAATATACTCTAAACAATTCATCGATGTCACATTGCTCGAGTAACGTTAATTGGACTAATCAAAGATCATTATTCTAAGGGTCGACATCATCAATACGAAATACACTGTACTCATACTGAAAAGCACTTCGCTCTCATCTTGATTATAATTTACATCTTGAATATTAGCAAAGGACGAGTTTAGTAGTTTATCAGTCTTGTTTTCAAGTTGAATTTGGAATAGTACACGTATGAAATATGGTTGAACAATGGCACATGAATTGAAAGATAGAGCCACATCTATTTCAGTGGTTGTTGATAGAAGTATGTTCACAGAATAGATACCACCCTTGTTCTCTCTCAATTTAAATATTTTTCTGCCAAAATTATTTGACTGCGGTAGACAGTTTGTAATGGTAATTATGTCTCTTGTATCTAATAAAGGTGAGTTAATTGTTGTTGCAAATCCACGAAAAAAAGTAATGAAATTTGAAGATATTGCCCATGTTTCGAGCGCGAAAGGCTCGATGAATAAGGCGGAATAGAAAACAATCACGCGCGTACCATCGAATGATCTGATCAAAAGTACATGTATCCTCAAATTTAGCGAGTTTCTTCAACTCAGACTTATTTTTGGCGTAACAACATCGGCATTCCTTGATTACGTCTTGTTTGTCATGTGCACTCTGGGGTAAGCGAGCCAAACTATCAATGAGTAACTGAGACTACATAAAGTTAGCTGGAACTTTGTTAATATTTTGTAAAGATGTTTGGTGTACATCTTGAATGATAAAGATATTTGCAGAGATGAAATGGTGCACGAGTAAGTTGGTATTGCGCTGAATACATTGTAGATGTTCGAATATTTACTTGCTCATTCTCTACGCTTAATAAAATTATCACAAAAAATATATACACCGACGATCTCTGCTTATTCCTGAACGTGTGATAATGTATCCTTATTAAGTGATTTACTAACAATGAGCAGTACTTTGTCACCCATGTCAAGTGTCAATAAAGGAGTGAGATAATTCTCGACAGTGTGAAAAACAAAAAGACACGCGAAAAACTGATCCAGATCAATTCAACGATTAAGATGGTCTGATTCGGTCATATTTTTAGTTATTTGTTGATCCGATCAAACTATTTCAAATTCTGCATTTAACGTTTTGCTCATTTTTGATACTCTTCACGCCTTACTGTGTACTATAAAAAAAGCACAAAGATAAATTCATTGGCGATATCAATAATTAAAGAAAAGTAAAAAAAAAAGAAACAGCCTGTTGCTGATCATTACAAACAGTCATACGTGCATAAAGAAAAATAAATCAGATAGAACATCACATCCATTTTATTACAGTGTATAAAGTTGCAACTAGGAAAAGGAAGAAAATATTGATTGGTCTAGTTTGTCAATGCATCTTGATTCGAGTGAATATTTGGTGTGGAAAACATTACCAAAAATACAACAAAATTTCTCTATCACAGAATTCAACTCTGATATATGAATTTAAGGTTCGTACATGCAATAGACCCTTATTCAGTTCTGAAAATACGCTTTTTAGAACCAATCATTTTTAATCGAAAATCATTTTAAAACATTTCGGTTTTAATCCTAGTCAGTTTTCTTTTGACAAAAAAATTCCATAGAACAATTTTCCTAATTTGTACTGTTCAAAATTAATCAAATCAAGAGTAAGAATCTAGTTCACTGATGTATGTAGATAATCGGATCGGCTACTGTGTTCAAACGTATCACCTATTTAAGAGAATAATAATGAAAGAATTAAATGAGTTGTGTGCATACTGAGCGAGAAAAAGTATTAACATATTAAAATTGATTTTTTAAAATAATTAATATATTATGATATGAAAGGTAACAAACATCATTTTATTTAAAAAATCTTCAGAAAAGAGCTTTAAAAAGCTCAATCGTTTCAACCGGCGTTTATTTTTTGCCAAGCCGTCAGTCACAGTCACTCCTGACAAAAAATAGGTGACATGGGCAGTATCTGCTCTTGACACAAACATCCGAAATGAAACGAGAGGTAAAGATATTTTCTTCTCTTTCTTCAATTATGGAAAAAATGAAAACTGTCAAAAAAATACGTAGTGAATGTTTGTTGCTACATTAAACTAATCATCTTTTATTAACAAAAATAGCTGCAGTTTTCTTTTCTCTCTATCAGGAATTAATATTAAACAGAATGAAGTAACCATTGAATAATAATTATTTACCATGAAACTCAATTCAAGTGATCCATTATCCTATGTTGGTGAAGAAGATTCTGATGTATTGAAGATGCCATTAATCGAAAGAAATATTAAATTTTATTTCCTTCTCATAATGGTTATTCCTTCATTGTGTTGCACATTTTTCACGTAAGTTTGAATGCCCACTCAATTACATACGAAAATCTTGCAGATGTGAGCAAATGTTTGAATTTTTCTTAAACTTGCATGTACAACAGGGAATAATAATTTGTTACTTCGATATTAAAATGATCACTGTTCTGTATCAGAGCAAAGTTGTCAACTAGCAGTAGATTAAAAGTGAACCAGTAAGTGATATTATATATGCTACGTAGAATAAAATGTCAAGCACGAATTTTCCGCAGGTAGTTGAAAGCTGAAATTTTCTATGTGCATGTCTTTTACTGTCAAAAACCTGATTGATATAAAGATATTATTTTGATGCATTTAGAAACAATTTTGACATATTTGTAAATGTATAAATGGAAGAGTATGATTCTATGCCAATTCTTTTAGAGTTCTGATAATAAGAAAAAAGTATTTTCGGTCATTCCACCTAATTTTCATTCGAATTGATGAAGAAATGTTTTAAGAACCGATATTTTTATTTTAGTTGTCGTCATTTTAAACGGCGAAACTTGCATAATCGAATCTTTTTTCCTCTTCTTACAAACAATGCGATTATCATGATTACTGAATTTCCTTTTACATTAATGTATCTACATAATGGATTTGTCCTTTCAAACAATATCTGTACAGGATGGATCGTAATAAATTCTTCACTTTTTCTTTCAAGTATCATTCTGATGGGATGGGCATCAGTTGAACGGTACTTATTTATATATCATGAACACTTTATTATAAGACATTATATATTGCTGCATAATGTACCAGTTGTATGTTTCCTATTGTACTGTCAATTATTCTATGTGGGAGCGGTTGTACTACACAAATGTCAGTCAGACTATGATACATATCAATATGTTTGCGGTGGGGCATGCTATCAACAGGAATCGGTGCTTGGTCTGATCAATTGGATTGGAAATGTATTGTGTATACTGCTCTTCACTCTCATTGTTAATCTTATCTTGATCATTCAGCATATCATGCATCGACACAAAATGAAAAGATCTATTATCACAACAGGTAGAAATCAACAATGGGTAAGAATGGTTATGAGATTTTCCACTGGCATTTGCCGTATACATCTATCATAATCGATCGTTTGATTCTATAATATTTACTAGAAATTATATTGTTTGAAATAAATTTTGTATTTCTGTTCTAGCGTCGTTCAATGAAGTTGATCATTCAATTGCTTTCAGTTTCTTTGCTCTATATGGTCGGATGGATTCCATACTCTACAATTGCACTTATTGAAATATTTGCTAATAACCAGTTACTGGCCTATCTTCTCTCGACATATTTCACTTTTATTCCATATTTGCAGACTCTGTTATTACCTTATATTTGTGTTTTCTTTATGCCCAAAATTAAATACAAACTTTATCATGCAATCTTCTCGTTATGTTGGTGGAAAACAACCCAACGGAAAAATCAAGTGGATATTATAACTAATAAACAGTATCGTCCCATTATTAAATTCCCTTTAGTCAAATAATACCGGATGTTTTTGATTCTCATCAAATATATTTTTTCTTAAATATAGTTTTCATGATATCACACTATCGTCCTGAATCGTAGGAGAACATTTTCGTTGGTAGTTAGATACACAAAAATGAATGTTTTATAAAAGATGACGAGGCTAATAAATTGAATTTTCGAAAGAAGAAACGAACAGCACACTTGATTAATAAATTCATGTTCAGTTTCATAGTGAACGATGATGATTTTGGACTACAATCCACATCTGCATGATCATCAAGTTTTACTTCTAATTTATTGTCTTCTTTCATATCTTTAACATCAACAAAAACAATTTTGACATTTCTATCTGGCTTATCAATGACCAAAGTTATTTCGTCATTTAAAACTTTTTACATTGTTCGTTATTTGGCGAGTATCTGTTCTTGACTCATAAGCATCAAAATTCCTTGGTTCCTTTCGATGATGATTGTGAAGGATGAGAGTATTAGTAAACTCTTGTAAATATAACATTGATTTTATAGCGTCTTCGTACATTTTGAAAAAATTTGTATTCATCATTTACTTTCTATACACTGATTTCTTCCGCATAATTAAACAAATTTATAACAAAAAATCTTAAACAAACTGTATAAGTGGTTCTTTAGATGAGCTGCAGAGGGTCGAATCAGTATAATGTCGTTGATGATAGATGAATTGATTCTAGTTCTTCTCTCACTTATAATGACATCGGCTGAACTAGATACACATTCTACCATAGCAGACGAGGCAATTATAGAAATTTTTTTTTTCTAATTTTTACATATTGGGTAATGTATGCTATTACTCCTTCAGAACCACAGGAACTTATCATTGCAATCGTTGGAAAATGCACCTTAATCGAACTTCTTGTGATATGCACATCAGAAATTTGAGCATTTCAAGTAAGAAAGTCATACGCTATGAACAAAACCTAAGGTCTGTGCATGTCAAGAAGACGAAAAAAGTTCATCTAGAGTGTGTTCTGTTATTTTGAACTGCAGATAAGTTTTATCATCGAGTTATGTTGTGCGGTACTTGAATTTCTTGTGAATCTAATTAGTAAGAAATCAGCAAATCAGCACACAAACTATTTGGTATTGATATTTTAAGTATCTATACAATAATATTTACAAAATATATAATTATAAGAATAACAGCTTCATACAAACATAATGTGGTGATTCTTTGTATTGTTCTTGGTTCGAAAGATTAAATGTATCTTATAGATTCGCGTAAACTCGTTTAAATTCAAATGTAAGAAATATTCGGTTGCTATTGGAACAAACAATTGTCTTGGATACCTGCTAAGCATGATATATCCCTTGAAATACTGAAAGTTGATACATTCATTCCCAGTAGACTTTTGGCTAGTATGGTATCCAATGTATGTGTATTTTCCTATAGCATTCTTCTATTCCGTCGATGTACGAAATATTTTAGAAGCTACGATTGCTTTTCAACCTTAAATTCTTGGATGAAGATATGCTATTTCACCGTGTATAGAGTATTGTAATAAAGTCAACTACATTTGTCTACGAGAATGTCTACATTTTCTCTTAAGAAAACTAAATTAAATTAAAACAAAAACAAACCATTTGTATGATGTAAATTTTTTTCTTTTTTTGTTAACTGTAATTGGAAATAAACGATTGGAGCACCTATAAAATGGTGGCTTTTGCTGTCTGGTTTTCAATAATTTTTTAGTACTCCATTTTTTATTTTACTGTTTCTCTCATTTCTATGTTTTTTGACTATATTGGAAATATTTACCGACAACCAAAACAATTTCATCGAGTGTTCTATTCGATTATAACTTCGATGATCCAGGATGCATCTAGCTGATAGTTATTCATTATTTCCTTTCGATAACATTCGTTCTCTACAAATTTCAATCATCTATCATTGAGCTATGTTCCTATGCTTCTATTATTCGTGTAGCAATTCAATGAAGTTAAGAATCTATTCTAGACTCCGTTAGATCAATATTACTTGATTCCTTCTTTAAATCAGAAGCCTTTAATAGACAATTTTTTTAATCAATTTAGTGATTTTTTTTTTGCCATTTTGTATTTCAGTTACTGTAATATGGCCATCATTTTTTGCGTGTGAGAAAAATAACAACTGTTATATCCAAATCGAACGATTCATTTATCATTCGAGCATATTCATTTCTTTCGTTTCATCATGAAGAATCTACTTGTTATAGTCACTATTGCAATTGGTCTTGTATTTGCTATTCAGGCCATTCCAACTCGTCGAGAAACGGACAACATACCATGTGAACAACAAATGTGTCTCAACGACATGTCAATCTGCATATGTGGTTCAACATTAACACCGGATGATCCATGTGGATGTCCATTTCGATGTACACAATGTTCGTTTGAATATATACCAAATTTCAACTTCAATTTTACTGGCATTATCTTTCCACAAATCGATTGGTCCAATTTTGTTCTCGATTTTTCGAATTTGAATCTGAATCTTGGCAAGAAAAAATAAATTTCTAGGACCTGTTCTTACCATTGATATCCACCAATAAATGATATAACTTGTTGTTGAATCTATTCTTTTATAGGCTTTTTAAGAAAGTTTTTCCAGGAAAAAACCAATCTCCGACAGAATTTTCGTTTCGATAATCATTGTCTCCAATTATTCTCGAACATGATTGCTCTCCTCTTCAAATTGGATCAAACTGACATGGAATAAGTGAATACACGATTTCGTGCGATTGAGAGTTAAATCGAATTGAGTTGCTGATTAATAGAGAAACTCAGTTTGGACTCGGTCTGAATTAGATCAGTACGATACGTTGAATTTGCTAAAAGTCTTGAGCAAGGACAGTACGAAGAAGTTAGGTCAAGAGAGGAGTAGTAGCATGGTTAAATTCCTTTGAGTTATTCCTGAATTTTAATAAATTTTCAAAAATAAAATTCAAACATTGATCAGTATCCAAACGTAATTTTATTCATTTTCTATTTCGAATAGTGATGTAGAAGAAAATGACGATAAGTTTATTGATTAATTTATTATTTTAAAGATTCTTTCGCAGATGAAAATGGAGTTCAACATATTGATTCATTACCCAACTATGATGAGTAATATTATAATACTTGCTTTGCGTTTTTCATGGACCTATCTCTTAACAATGCATATCGCATAACTTTTGATCAAATTATAATTCAAAAAGTTCAATCTCTCCTATTTCAGCATCGTCCGGTGTTTGTTTACATACACCATAGCGACAAAAATCAATTTAGGAAAATATTATGTAAAATCGTGTTTTACTCAAACATGATTATCGATTATTTAAATGTATATTTATATGTTGTTTAACCATATAATATAACTTCTGAATGATGAAGACAGATTAGAACTGTTTCTGATTAAAACAGTTGTAAAATGGATCTATAAAGCAATAAAACAGACCGTAGATCTCTAGACTTTTTCATCAACTGATGACTAGTTCTCATGTTCCTTCATTGAAAACGTATATAAACCGTTTGAGAGCACTCTCTTCATAATGGTTTTTATTTACTGATCAGCGTCCAATAAAATTAAACTTCAAGCAAAATTCTTTCCCACGGTTATACAGCCGATCGTATTACGTCTATAACCATTGTTTCGGCGTATTCAAACTGACGTTCGTATCATATACGTATAAATCACTTAAGCCTGATATGATAAAAAGGCAAGCTGAACATGATTGTCATCCACGTATAAGTTAAAAAGTTTGATAAAAAGATGTATCCGAATAGAATGTGCTATTTACCTAATCTAACAGATGCAAAACATAACAGCATCTTGTTGAAAAATATTATTTAATTTTCTGAGCTATTCGATGATTATTTTCCCAGTTAAGATAAACGTGTAACAATACATTTTAATATATACAACCTACACCTATGATGTTTTGATAACTCAACTTTCCACACATTCTATATAGACTAATTACATCTAAAAACTTAGCTCAAATTTAGAAACCGTCGTTTTTCCTTCTCCAGTACAGAACAGCACCTAGTGGTATGATGAAGAAGCAGGAGCATATGAGTGAGTTTTTGCTACATTTTGCTTCTTGTTACACGATGTACATGATTACTTCTTATCTCTTCTCTGCATATGTAAGTGCAACTTAGAACTACCTTTTTTCTTTTCTTTACCATGTAAGATGTGTGATAAGTTGTCTAAAATGGAGTGCCATTTGATCAGATTTGTGACTACAATTTAAATCCTTTCTTCATCAAACAAGTTTACGAATTGTTTCGTGATTTTGCAATGATGAAAGAAAAGAGGAAATTTGCGGTATATAGTATACTTGACCATCAATTTCTGGATGGGATCGAGCCGGCTGACTATATTTACGTCAGTTCGTTCATCCATCTCTTCGACCTTGGGATACTATTGGTGGCAAAATTATGCGGTACTCAACAGACAGCTTCACACGTATGTGGGATGATGCTACGGGCAACGAATGGCAGGTAGAAAGTGCCACACTACAAACAATAAATGGTACAAATGATTTTCATTAGAGGCTTGTTTTTGTCGTTAGGAAAGAAGGAAGGCAATAATCAATTTTAATAAAATGCTTACATTAATATAAAAATTATTTTTCAAAGATAAATACATGATCAAAATATATGATTTGATTGCATAGATAATGTGTAAGGTATAACCAATAACCCATTTTTTCATTTTGTCTTCTCAACATCTAGCAGATTTTATTGAAAAATTTATGTACACCCATTTTTCATGTTCTTTGTTGAGACCTATTATTCAACAATTAAAAATGTTTGATTAATTTTTAAAAAATTCTTTGTTTTATTTTTTTAATCATTTTCATATAAATCCTTTTTTATAGCCAGAAATGAAATTATATCATGTCCCTTTTTATTATGACTTCGATTTATTATTCAGTATTTTATTGCAATATTGAGTAGAAATAAGATATATTTTAATAGTGGTGCATTGTCGATGAACATACCAGCACGATCAAAAAAATGGTTCCCAAGATCCATTAGAGATAATGTAGCTCATTTTTTTTCCTGTTTCTGTGGAGAAAACAATTCAGGTGCTACTGACATCCGTCGATTTGTCGTGCTCTAAACAAAGATGGACGGCGCAGAAAAAGAGATACATTGCCATCCTCTATCTCGTCCAAAATCGATTTTCAAAGATTCAATCTTCACATAATTTGCAGCATACCTCGATAACTACTATCTCATCTTGAGGAATAGGATGAGGGTGGGTGTGAACAGCTACCCTTATCGATTTTGTCCTTGCGGAAAGACTCAACATATTCGAATTAAATGTTAAATCAGATCAAAATCAATTCAGTTGGATGATTATAAATTATCTTTTCAAATCAAATTAGCTTCGTATAAAATAGCTGAATATTCTTTTTTTCTTAAACTATATTTATCAATTATTTAATCGAAACAGAAATTAAACTATTGCTCAAATGTCACCAAATCCACTACCATCACATGGACGACAATTGCAGGTATCACATCCACGATGATCACGATAGCTACCACAAAAACATGGCTTGTTGCATAGCATTGGACGACAGAGTGAATTTGATAATCGAAAATTGTTTGTTAATGAAATAGCACGGCTTTGTTCTTTAATAGATGCAGCAGGATTGGCTGAAAGCAAAAGAGTATTACAGAGAAGAACAGAAATAAGGATAGCAATGATTTGATTAGTCATGGTAAAAATAGCTTCTTGTAAATTTTCAAGAACAATTGGATATTTTGATGCATTTAATATTAGTATTTAAAGGATTGATAAGCATAACAAATCGATTCATCTGACAATTTTCTCATGCTCTGATATCTCTAGGTATCTTATTGATACTTTAATCGAAAGAAAAAAATATCGTAAGTAGTAAATTGATATTATTCGGTTTAACTTTGTCCTTAACGTCCATTTTTAAGCACTGATTTAATCATAAGAAGCCTGAAAAAAAGATAGATAATGTCGCAAGCGTTTTAGTATTCAGACGCAGCTCTAACTAAAACAAAATTCTGGCATTGAGTATTACAGCGTGAATGATACCAAATATAAAGAATGTCTTATACGTTTTAAACGTTAATAGAAACTAGTTTATATGTAGACAAGTATTTATATAATTTATTGCTACCCTATTCATTTAAGACACTGGTCTGCTGATGATAAGAGTATATGAAGTTGCAACGCGATAAAAATCCTTGTCCAATTTATGGAAAAAATTGTTTATGGTAGAGTTGATTACGCTCCTAAAGTGATTTGACACTCATTTGATCTGCAAAATTTAACATGAAATTACGATGAATGATTTCTCAAATACGTCTTAATCATCCTAAAAACTTAGATTAAAACACATATCTCGTTTTAGTAATAATGAACTTGAAACAAATGCAGTTTATTCGATTTGTTTTGATGAATTCTCTTTTAATTTGGACTGGTTTATATATTTAAATTTCTTTTTTATTACGTTTTTGAATGATCTTCAATCATGGTTCATGTCGAGTGAATTAACAGTATTGCTCTCTTATATTATGAAAGAAAACCAACCATATTTAAGTTGACATTGAGAATATGTCACAAAATCTAGAAAACAAAAAATCTAAAAATGGAAAAATTTAGAAAATCACAAATCCAGAATAAGACATCGATAAGAGTTTCATACAATAGAATTAGTTTATTTTATAAAGAGAAGACACAACAAACACTATATAAGAAACAATAAACGTTCAGTTTTTGATAGCTATCAGCATTGAGAGGCCTACGAGGTGCTCTGTTCGATCGATATAAATGTTAGTGATCTGATGATAATAATAACTATACATATATATATATATAAACAACGGGTTGTATAAGAGACAAAGAACCATCTACAAATACTATCGCCGTCGATTTATCAATTAGTCATGCATTGTTGTTGGACGGATAAGTACAATAGTAATTGATTAAAGAGATACCAAATGATGCCCCACCCTTAAAGTTCAATGAAAATGGAAAGATAGATCGAGATTATATCGAAGGATGAGACGCAAAAGTTAGAACACACTTAACTTTGATAGATTAATGAATTTTCTAGATTTTTCGACGTTACCGCAAAAATGTTAGCTGTATTATATATAAAAAGAACTTTGCCGGATAATCAGGAAAACGAAGCACTTAAAACAACCCATTTTAAGAATGGCGATCAGATTGGTTTTGTTTACTTTGTTTTCCGTTATAAAATTTTGTTAGTAATTTTTCAGAATTTATCATGTGTTTAAGGTCAATGTGCCTCTATAGCTCAGTGGTAGAGCGCCAGTCTTGTAAACTGGAGGTCCGTAGTTCGATCCTGCGTGGAGGCATTCACTTTTTTTTTATTTTGAAAATCATTGATATTTATATTTAATTCAAACAGCTATATTACATTAGTTAATTCTTTTATTTTATTTTTCGTTTGTTAAAAAAGATTAATTCTATTCGATAAAATTCTCTAGAGTGACTTCAAAACAAAGCAAAATGAAATAATAATAATAATAAAAATAATGAGAGAAATAGTAAATATCAAATATATAGATAACTTTTCCTTTTTCTTCATAATCGGCAATAAATTATTCTTATTTGAAAAGAATCGATAAAGTTATTTAGAATAAATCTTCAAGTGATATTGATGTTCTAATAAAAAATATTTTAATGATACAAACAATTTGTTTATTAATACATTCAAGAAGTGACATATATATAAAGAAGAAAGTAAAAAAGCTAAAGGTAATGTTTTATTTAATTTTCTTCTGGTCGAGTCTAAACTCCAAGTGGTAAAATAGTCTTTTTCCAACCATTAAAGTTTCCAATAATTAATAATAAAAATGTTAAATTAAGGACTGAAAATAAAATAAATAAAAGTCTTGATATTTTAAAGGCAGCAACATTCATACCAAGTATAAATATAAACCATGATAATAAAAATATCTCAGTAGCTTTTTCTACCTTTATCAGTACTTGATATTGTTGGAACAATTAAATGAGCATATAAGCAGCAGATGACATGCAAAAAGCTTCATAACTTGTAAATACAGTTGTACCAAATGTGTCATTCGAAATTCCCACATTCCAGCTGCAAACAGTGCTATACCACTATAAAATAATGTAAATGCAGCAAGGCCAAATGGATCAGGATTTCCAAGAGCTGATGGTACTGAAATCATTGGAGAAAACCCACTTATACAATCTTATAATGCCTGAAATTATTCATTTGATAAACTTGGTATATCCAAATCTGAAAAAAGACTTGAACCTTTTTCAGGAATCATGTTAATTACTGTTGGAAATATCTTTGATTATCCATTTACTAAATCATTTGCCATTATCTTTTCTTATTTAATCGATACAATGAAGAATAGATATATTTGAATGAATATTTTATCAAAAACTATCGATATTTATATCATTATATGAAGCATACGAGATCCTCAAAATAAACTGTGTTAGACGAAACGGGTGAATAAACAGCATATATTTTGTATCTTCAGGTTAATAAAGACAAATAAATATGTTTCTCTTTTTATCTATCTATACATATATTTATTTTCAATCATGCTTTAAACTTTTATTTAACATGAAAAAATTTCATTGTTCCAATTCTATCTAGTTCAATTAATCAAAATCAATTTTCTGAACAAAAATCAAAGTTAAAAATAATGACAAGAAAAAAATATAAAGAGCAGATATACCGATAGAAGGCTAGGACGAAACAAGTGTAAAAGTTAGAAGCACCGATGATGATTTGTTTCGTACATTTGAGAGATGGTGTGATCATTGGCGGTGCGAAGTACTAAAAGCAGGGGGGGGATACTTTAGAAATTGGAGAAAATATAGAAATTTTTGAAAATCGGAGAATGTAGAAAAGAAGTTTAACGTTTCAGATTGTAGATGATTAAAATATTACTAAATAAGTAACCGAAAATATTTATTAAATTTTCTTAAAAACTTAAAACAAAAAAAAATAGATACTGGTGAATCTAAATTCGACGGTCAGTTTTGTTATTTAACCATTTTTCAAGAATTCTTGTATTCTGTAATTCATCCAAAATTAATGTTTCTAATGTACATCATAACAATGAATATAATTGTTCATCATTCATCGTCATTTGCAATATGTTTTTTATAATTTTCATTATGCTAAAGGATCTTTCTACATTTGCGACCGTGACAGGCATTATCAAAAGAAAATCAAATGCTCTTGCTAATAATGTGAGAGATTTATTTTTTGATTATGAGCAACAAATTCTTTGAGCACTTCAATCGGGATCTTTGCTGCCAATTTCGGGGAATTTTAGATAAATTTTCTCTTCAAATGAGAGAAAACTTTAGTCGTATTTTCTTTTAAAATCGGAGAAAATTATTACCAGAATCAGAGCAGGAGTACCCTCCCCCTTCCCCCCATTCGCGCCGCCACTGATCATAACGAACTGACAATAAGAAACAATCTTAAATTGATATGAAAAATCTGTAACAGTTAATTATAAATTAATTTTGATACAATGAATTGAAGTTAATAATATTGTTGTATCTTAAAAAAATATTTCAATCTATTAGAAAAAGAATTTTTTCTTTGGGTCATTCCAATCTAGTACATATTCAGTCATACTCAAGGCGCATTGATTATTATTTATAGTGAGTAATTCTCCGCTGAATTATAATAATTAATTAGTTGCACAACTAATGAGAAAAAATGTTTCGATTTTTATACAATTTTCAGTTTTTCTTTTCACTTTATTATGTACAAAGATTTATAATTAATATCTTGAAACATTCTTACTTTTGAGAGATTTTTCATTATTTTAAATTTATTATTTTGTATCCAAATGACCTTATTTGCCAATTTGAATGTCATGAATATGTTGATGATGACGAAGTTACCTACATAGGTAAGTGAAGAATGTAGATCGTTCGTTCTGCTGTTTTCATATGATTTATTTTGTCATCTGTACAACACTGTCATATTCCTTATTTTTCAAATGGGAGCAATTATAATAAGAAATATAAAACTGATTTGTTTTCGTTGTATAGCAAATGCCTGTCAATTCACCATACGAAGAGAAGCATATAATATTTATTTTAAAAGAGACAGAAATAAGAGAGAATGTGAAGAAATGATGGAGAAAATTTGCATTCTCTTTGTATGTGATGAATAATACGACGAATAATTGCCGCAAAACGATAGAGCAAATGAATTTTATATTTATTATTATGATTGCTTCTGTTTGAAAAAAAAGAAATGTATATAAGCAACAGAGAATGTCGTTTACTTACTTCATTCGTTAAAAGTAATTTCATCATCATCTGCACATTGCTGACATTTAAATTGAAGAACAAGGTCAACCTTTTTTCTTACTGCTGTTATTGTGAGTCTGTTCTTTTTCTTACATTTTGTCATATTAAACTATTTTCTTACTATCCATAAGTAATATTAGTTCGAACTAATTTATATATTGTAGATAAATCATTTTTCATTGGAAATTAATTTAATTATGTCATCTGATACAATAACTGTCAATGATATCCATTCACAATTAAATTCTACTCGAGTGACTGAAATCATCAAGGTGGATTCAGCAGAAGCAATTCAAGAGATTGTATTGAAAGCTGCTCAAGAGAATCAGTTTATTTCTATCGCTGGAGGTCGACATGCTATGGGTGCTCAACAATTTGGTACTGATACTATATTGATAGATACAACTCAATTAAATCGAGTATTAAACTTTGATAAAGAAAAAGGTCTTATTGAAATTGAATCTGGAATACAATGGCCACAATTGATTAGTTATCTTATTGAAACACAAAAAGATCTTCCTTGGTCACAACAATGGAGCATCATTCAGAAGCAAACTGGAGCAGATCGATTGTCCATTGGTGGAACATTATCATGCAATGCTCATGGTCGAGGATTGAAGATGCAACCTTTTGTTTCTAATGTTGAATCCTTTACTTTAATTGATGCAGCGGGAAAGTTTCATCAGTGCAGTCGGCAAGAAAATCACGAATTGTTCAGATTGGCTAGTGGTGGTTATGGTTTATTTGGTGTAATATATTCAGTAAAATTACGTTTATCACCTCGACAAAAATTACAGCGAATAGTAGAAGTCATTACAGTTGATAAAATACCAGAAGCTTTTGAACAACGTATCCAAGATGGATTTCTCTATGGTGATTTTCAATTTTCTACTGATGATAAATCGGATGATTTTTTATATCGAGGTGTTTTTTCTTGTTATCGTCCTGTTGATTCATCTACATCATTACCAAATGCTCAACAAGAGCTTTCTGAAGATAATTGGAGTGAACTTTTTTATCTTTCTCATGCTAACAAAGCTGAAGCTTTTCGTCAATATTCCACTTATTATCTCTCTACATCCGGTCAAATTTATGCATCTGATACTCATCAATTGGCTATTTATCTGGATGATTATCATCATGAACTTGATCATCGTCTTGGTGGAACAGAACAAGCTACTGAAATCATCACCGAAATTTATGTTCCTCGCTCTCAATTGCCTGAATTTTTAGCTGAAGCTCGAGAAGATTTTGTAACCAATAATGTTAACATGGTCTATGGAACTGTTCGATTAATTGAACAAGATAATGAATGTTTTTTGACTTGGGCAAAAAAATCTTATGCTTGTACTATCTTTAATCTAAACACTGTTCATACACCTGCTGGTATAGAACACTCAGCTGCTGCTTTTCGTCGTCTAATTGATATGGCTATTAAGCGTGGTGGTAGCTACTTTTTAACTTATCATAAATATGCTACTCGTCAACAAGTTGAAACATGTTATCCACAATTTGCTGAATTTCTCCAACTTAAAAAATTATACGATCCACAAGAACGCTTTCAAAGTAATTGGTATCGTTTTTATCGAGAGATGTTTGCTTCAGAAGATTCAACATCTTACTCTATGAAGCCTCTAGTTTGGCCAGTAGAGCCTTCAAATGACTCTTAAACAATATATATATATATGCTCTTCATTCCCTCTTACTGAAGAATTTCTCGCTTTTTCTTTTTTATACTATTTTATCATTTTACTTTTCAATAATTCTTGCTTTGTTCTATTCCTATCCATTTTACATGTTTTAGTATTTCTTAAGATCAATTTGCATGTGTCTCTACTCTTCTCTTTTCATTTGTAGAGTACAGCTTTCTCATTGATTGAACAAAAAATAAATCACTTAAACCGCTTTGATAATTCGATTTCGATGATTAGTGAAATGTTGATATTCATTGATTAACTTAAACATACAAAAACAAAATATTTTATTATTGATTATCAATAATCGATGTCAACTAAAAGTTTTCTTTCTCAATCAATCTCGACGAAGAAGAAGAATGAATTCTCTGGCAATATATCAACAAATCGATTTTGTTGAAAGTCTTCTTTTCAATCTCCTCTGAGATTCAGTGGAAATTATTGAAGATAATGCGAAGAAAATTCTTGAAAAATATTATATTTACTCGAGCAGAGAGATATTATTCCAAAAAGATACATTAATACATGTCGAAGTGAATTGATTGTGACAGCCTTGGTTCTTGTCTTTCGAAACAATTTAAACAATCGAACATTAAAACAAGTTATTGTATCTCAGGCTTTTTTCATAACCTCTTAGCAAGATCAATGATACTAGATCTAGACAGATCACATGTAGGAGTTCGAAAAAGTATAGCAATTGATTCTACTAGCTTTTCATTAGAATACATCAATTATGTACTTCATTCATAGGTGAGATGGTACTAAATCTCAACACTCACTGGTCAACGTGCATTTTTCTAGTATTATATTGATTTTTGAAAATATTTCGATTACAATGCGTTTTTAAATATTGATCTTCTGAATGAGTTATAATAATAATGTCATCATCGAAACAAAATATGGACCAATTTAGTTGTTGTTTAAAGCATGTTGTGCGTATCCGAAGTTGATTAATTGTCTGATCAAAATGACGGTAGATCCACAATATATATTTGAATGATAATTCTGGTTTCCATAGAAAACATTCGATCAACAATTCATATATGATGCAGCGTATTGACTATCAGTAGTTGATTTTTTCAAACTTTCATGAGATAGAAAATAATCAATACTCAGATGATGGTCAGAGCTGCCAATCGTACTCTAGCTTGGAGTATAATACCTCATTTCGCTCTTTTGCACCCCATTTAGACTTATAAGTCTATAGTGTGATTAATTAATCTTCTAATGGAGATCTCTACAATAAAAAGTATTGGTAAATAAGTGACCAATCGATGTTGCTTAGAGCATATCAGATGTAGTGGCAGTAGCACTTTTTTTACTGATAGAAAGCTCGAAATAATTTTCTTTCTTTAGAAAAAGATAGAGAGTCTTTTGCTCTATTTTTCTATGCTATTTGATTACTCTTCATCTAATCTAATACTAATAAAATTTTGATAAAAACTGTTTTTTTGCTGGCATTCAGCTAGTTATTCCAGATCATAACGTATGGAGAATGTTCTATTTCATTTTATCATCGTTTAGCGTGTTATATTAGAGAACCAAGATATACCATCAGATGCAACGTGAAAAGTTCTCAGTTTATGAAAGGTTACTTATTTTATAGTCATACTTTTTTGTTTTCAAAAAGAGCAAAACTTTGAGCGACCGAATTTCAACATTGCTAAAACAAGATCTTTTTTCGGTAAGAGCCGTATTCATTCTTTTCCCATGTTATCTTCTTATTACTTGATATTTTTATTAGAAAAACAGAAAACACTGCCAGATGCAGCCTGATATAGATCAAGGAATAATATGTACTTTTAAGACGTATTATCATAAATATGCAGTTAAGTATATAATCGCACATTGGGCAACTGTTTCAACGTCAGATAATATCAAGATTACAACATTAGATGCTACTGATTCGATTGCTGTTTTACGGCAAGCAGTTTCAGAAGTTACTGTGCGAAATACATTTCGTTTAGCTGGTTTGCAAAGTGAAACACATAATCATTTATCTATAGTAATATTAGATAGTCCAACTGTATCACCAAAAGAAGATACAACAATTACTAATAAATATGTTGAATGACTTTTTACAAAATATTAAAATTGTTAATCGGACAATGACAGCAACTGATTTTGTTGATAGTGATGATAATATGGTTTGATAACAGTGAAAATATTTTAGTATGTGATGTTGATGAAAATGATGATAATAATGACTTTGCTTCTATCGATACACCACCAAAACTAACAGAAGTAATAGAAATGGTGCACAAACTTCGTTTATTGGCAACAGCACAACAACCACAATTACATAAATTAATTAGCGAATTAGAGTCAAAATTAACTGATCTTTATATTAATACAAAAAGTAAAAGACAAACGACTATTGAAAAGTTTTTCGATAGAAATATATGTAAATTCAAATGATAGAAGATGAACAAATGAGAAACAGTATGTAATTAGTTGATAATTAGTAACGAACCCTATTTTTTGAAACTCTATACTTCATTTCATAGTGAGACGCATGAATCCTCCCATAGATGAACACCTCTCAATATTGAACATTTTTGAAAAAGTCGCAATGCTGTTCATTCAAGAGAGATTCTACTGTATATTATATTGATAAAATCATTCTGTCTAATAAATATAAAAAATGGCAATAATTTGTCAGAAAAAAAATCATATTAAATCAAAATAGTATGATTGTCATATACAAACTTTAAATATAAAAGGAAAGAAAAAGAAACATAGAATCGATGTAAAATGAGAAAAATGCTCGACCGTGACTATTACTCACAATGAAGAAGCAAAGGACAAAATTAATTTCTCATATACAAGCATGTACATGGTCAGATCATTATCTCAT
>JAJEKB010020275.1:304744-427545 GCA_022393335.1 Macrotrachela quadricornifera
ATATGTCCCTAATTTTGTAGACCATAGCTGGTGTCAAAAAGTAGCTGCGGAGGTCACCCTTCCACATAGGCCTGTACCCCCACCCGTCGTCTATTGATTGGTGAAAACCGCAGGTCGCTACGACTTTCCGTTCAGGAGCTATAAACCTTTCTTCCACCGGTCTTCTTTAAAAATTCCGATAGTAGTCTGTTTGAAATCTTATTGTTTTGTTCGATCATTATTCAGTATTCAAGTGCAGTCTAAATTAACTGACATACTCTTTACCTCTTATCCATAAAAACAAAGGCCTATTCGGCTTGCTTGCGTAACGCAACACTACGCTGATCTAGTTTCGAAAAAATTTCTTTGGAGTTTAACAGATTTGAGTATATCGCTAGATGAAGTTTTCAACGCTGATCACGAATTTGACATTTTCTGAAAAAAATTAGGTTTTTGCATCAAAAAACAAGTGTTTAAACTCTTTATAAATCATATTTTAAATTTTCATGCAAAAAAACTCTTGCAAAAAAACTCTTTCAAAAAAGTCAAGAAACATACCATTCGGCGTAGAATTTAATTCTCTACAAGGTAGCATATTTGGTTTTGACTTTAGTGGATTTGGACAATTCGTAGGCTTTTATAAACTTTCCTACCTACTGCATCTCTTGTGAGCTTGCATGTAGATATATCAACCTTGTTCTTGAGCAGAACGATTATTATACAGAAAAATAAAATCATTCTAACCGTGTGAAATTCCTCAATTTTTGATTGAGAAAAAAACTGTCTTACATTGTCACGAAAAATGCAACAGCAGTAAGTTTGGACAAGCTTCATCAAAGATTATTCAAAATATTTGCCTGCTGATGGTCAAAAAATCTTACGAAATAAATTTTTTCAATATCATAAATAGATGGCGTAAATTTCATGCTAATAAACTATTTCAATTCGGCATAAGTAAATAGCGAGATTGATTAAATTCGAAAAATCTCTATATTTCTACGAACCCCCCTTCTATGTGATCGCCCCGTTAATCTGAACGATGTTGTAAGGTACCGACGGTGTTCAGATTAGGGAGGTTTTACTGTATTTTCCCGTCAGATCCGATCGAATTTATTCATCTGAACGTGGAATTATTTTCAATGATAATTTATATTATTATTGCCTCATTTTTCTTCATCTGAATTACAATGATCTTTGTTCTCCAAAGTCAAATAATGAATTCTTAAAATGCTTGATGAATTTAAATCTAAATCTTCATTATGATTATCATTTGTCTGCTCAGGAATAATACTTTCTGTTTTGATTGTACGTTGTTGTTTAAATGGTCGTGTATATATTTCATTGGAATTATCATTGTCTTCAATGGAAAGATCATTTATTTTTTTATCAATATCGAATGATTGGTTCATAACCAAACTGAAGTTATATTGGTCGAATAAATCTTCTAGCTTGATAGTATTTATTGAGGTCGTATTATTTATTTGAGAATCATTTTGTTGACTTGTCATCTGTTCATGTGAAAATGATAATTGATCAAGAGATAATTGTTGTAGCATATCACAATGAGGTCGTTTATATACTTGTGGTGTTTCTGGTGTATATAAGCTCGATTTTCTAACTCTGTATTTTGAAGTAAGAATATAACTATCTTCTCGTCGTTTTTCCCATAATTGATAACAATCAGTTAACCATTCAGGTGTAACAACATTAATTTTATATTGTTGAGCTTGATAAGCTTTAAGTGTTCGTTTTCCAGCAATGACATGTGTCGTTTGAATGTTACCATTTTGATCAAATTGTAGATCTTGAGTAACTTTTGCTCCCATTGCTTTCGCCATAATCGTTCCACGATATTTTTCTAGTGGATAATCTTGTGGCATTAAATGAGAAAAACATAATGAAACAGAAGTGAGAATTTCTCGACGAATATTTGGTATAATTTGTTTTAAATCAGGCATTATTTCATGTTTGTGTTCAACCCATTGATCATAGGCTATATAGAATTTTGTATGAATATGTTTTAAAATAATTTCTAATTGACGTAAATAAACATCAGTGTCCATAATTACTTGGGAATTGTTATCAGATTGATTATATCCATCATTATATTTATTTAATGTTTTATTCCATTGATCATTTTCTCTTTGATATTTTTGTTCGGTGATCTCAGTTAGTGATGTTTGAGAAATATTATTGATGTTGCCAACATTTCTGAAGTATATATATGGTTTAATATGAATTAGATTTTGAGTATTTTCCCAAATGTCTTCACTAGTAGAGTCTATAATGCACATTAATGCATCATTAAAAGGAAAGAGACTATTTAAGTTAGTTGTTTTGTCTATGAAATTGAGAGATTGATTGTATGATAAAATTGGTTGAGAGAAAAATCTTTTATTAGGATCGATTAGTCTAATAATATTATCTGCGTACAATTGATCACCATTAGTGAATGCATGAAATTGATAGAATGGATAAAGATTAGTGAGGAATTCTTTTATACCTGGACGTAATTTTGTATAAAATATTGGTGATATTGGAGTCAATTGATAAGCAATAATATCTGATGAAGATGTTAAATGATTTTTAGAATTTGTTGTATGAATTAATGTTTGATCAATATTAATCATTAGATATAGTTTACGTTTAACAAGAAGATCATAATTTTCTTCATTATGATATATCGAAGCTTTTTTTAAAAATTTTGATGTTGATAAGACATTGTTTACTTGATTTAAATCGATACCACAATCTGCACATAAATTTTTGAAAACTATCTTATGACGACATTGATTATATTCAAGAATGAGTGAATCATACGATAATATATCTAATTCGTGAATATATAGTTTGGTAACAATGCCTGATATTGGTGAGAGAAATGATTGCCGTTGTCCTTTTGAATCGATCATAATAAAAATAACGTCATTTTTTGACAATTGAGTGCCCGATTGAATTAATACTTTACATACTTGTGCAGTTTCATTTAAATTAAATTTGATTTCTTTCACATTGTTTTGATTCATGGGAAGGAACTGTACGTTACTCTTTTTAGAAATAATGAGAAAAAAAAAACTTATTTTACGTGGCTTTTATAGCATGTTCGATTATTTTCGTTATAAGATATTTCCTTTTCAAACATATTTACTTTAATTGCATCATAAAACAGAAAGAAAAAAAATGATTCAATGAAAACTATCCAATAGTTTTTAGAACAACTCACAGAATGAAACAAAGAAAATGACCTGTAGGTGGCTGTTAAATATTACGTGGTATAATAGCTTCTCGGACAAAACATAAACAAATAAGTGAAAATAGATAGCAAATGTATATGGTTGATAGTTTGATTTTTTGAAAGAGTTAGATATAACATTGTTATCAGTACAGGGTCGGAAAGAATATTATTCAAGGGGGGTAACGATATAATCACGAATAGGAGGTATGATGAATTTTATACTAAATGAAAGCCCGTGAAAAACGGGTTTTAGTGATGCTAAATACAAAGGCTTTGGAAAACGTTCATACATCAAACCTATAAAAAGATTACGTTTTGTTGAAAAAAAATCATTATAACTCATTTTTAATGAGTTTCAAGATATTGAAAATGAAGAGTTTTATAGGAAAAAATCACGAAAGGTTATGGTAACGGTTAGAAAACATAACTATAATTCAGAAAACAAGATGATTCTCTTGCGTTCTTTAGTTTACTACTTATAATTTTAGTTGTTCTATCAAAGATTTTTTTCTTTTTCTTCTGCACGAAAGTCATAATAGAGAGAAATTTTGAGGGTATGTCGTGGGATATAAAAGATAATTTTCTTATCGATGCATATACCATAATAAAATTCACTGTCTCGTTAAATCATCACACTTTTGTTATTTCAAATGGCTGGTGCTTATGATACTGAACAACAGAGAATGATTGACAGGATCAAGCGCATCGCTTTTCGTGAAGCTCGCGATGCTGGTGCAACATTTATGAATAGACAATGGATTGCAAACAAAGTTCATCGCACAACTCGATTTGTCTCGGAGTGGTGGGAAAAATCATATGACTAATGCTTTGCTGATTATTCAAATGTTGATGCTAAACCTAAATTATCAGAAGCTAGTCGAGAAATTATTCGTCAAGCAAGTGGTCAACAAAGAAAAAGCGGTCCTGTTGTCGCAGAGGAGATTGCAGAAAAGCAAACAGAATATGCCACCGGAAGAACAATTAATAATTATCGTCACAGAGAAGGATTAAAACCATTTCATGTTATTCCAAAACCGTTAAAATCTGAAACTCATATATCAGATCGATTATGGCTCTGTGACTGATTAAAAGATTGGACTGCAGAAGATTTTCTTCATCTGGCACCATCTGAAGAATTTTATATTTGGACTGTTCGTCGACCAAATTATCAGAATGATAGGATCTGGGCGAAAAGTATTGAAAACATTACTGAAGATGAAAGATATCGTGAAATGGTAAAAAGCCAATCATGTGTTGGAATTTTGATAATGTTTATTTGCAAAAGATTACTATGGATTATCAAAGATAAAGGGAAATCTTGAACAGGTCAATATTTTCGCGATATTGTTTTGATTGAAAATGTGATTCGTTTTCTAAAAACTGAAGAAAATGTAATTGATCCTGATGAAGTTATATTTGCTCACGATAAATCACTGTGTATGCGAGCAAATAAAACTCAACATTTACTTTAAGACAACGATGTCAAATTTTGGGGTAATGATATCTGGCCAGGAAATTCACCTGATCTCAATGTGGCAGGACACATCAGATCAATAATCAAAGATGAAGTTGAAAAAAAATGTCATCGGAAAGTAGAGATCATCGATATCTTGAAGAAACGCTCAAAATGCACGTCATAAATGTTTTAGCAAGTATGGAAGAAGATACTGAACTATTTGAAACTCTTCTATGCTCATATGCATCTCGATTTCGTGCTGTAAAAAATGCTAATGGTCGTCACACAGATTATTGATTATATTCATTAAAGAATAAAAAAAGGAACTATTTTCTAATGCATTTAATTCGAAGACTATATGATAAACTAGTTTTCTCATGACTTTCATGGATGAAAAATCGGAACTCTTCAGAGTTTGACATATGAAAGTTTTTCAAAGCCTTTGTATTTAGTATCACTAAATCCCGTTTTACACTGGCTTTCATTTGGTATAAAATTCATCATACCTCCTATTCGGGATTATATCGTTACCCCCCTTGAATAATATTCTTTCCGACTCTGTACTGAGTGAGAATGAAAAAAAAAGCTATCGATCAATATATTCGTCAAAATAATGATATAATCAATAACGAAATAAAAGAAAAGTTATCGACAACATATTATTCATCCGTATCTGCTCCAAGAATACGTCGTCATCTTCATGAATATGGTTATAAAAATGTTTTACCAAAAAGTACTCATATGTTAACATCTGATGACAAAAAACGACGTATTCAATGAGCTAAACAGCATAAAAATGATAATTATACACGTACAATACTTACAGATGAAGTTTCATTTCAACTTTTTCCTAACAGTATTCGTCGTTGATGCAAATGTCCAAATAATGAATTTAAATGTATATCTATAAATCGTCAAAAAGTCCATGTATGAGATGCAGCGAGTGTGAAAGGTGTATTGACCTATCATACATTTAGATGCAATCTTGATGGCCAATATTACTGCTAGACAACAATTTCATCAGAATTGGCATTTACAGCAGGACAATAATCCAAAATATCGAAGTAATATTTGTAAACAATTCATCAAGAATAATGTACCGGAATTGTTAGATTGACCATCGAACAGTCCCGACGTTAATTCAATCAAGAACCAGTTTTTTAGCTGAAGAATTCAAAAATACCAATATTAATGTTGTAAAAAATTATGTGATGTCCATGAAAAATAGATGTTTATCTCTTATTTCTTCTAAAGGTAAAGGAATAAAATACCGAAATATGGTGTTCAATGATACGTGGTATAGGTTATCAACCATATAATGCTAAATTGGTAATCGTAAACCGAAAGAAGCTGACATCTATATTGGCACACGTTTGTTGCTGAAGGTTATATTTTTATAATGAATCATTGATTTTCGTGTAATTGTCTCTTATTGTTTATTTATTCATTTTTTTTCTATGAACAAATATCAAATTTAACCAATATATTAAAATAATTTTTTTAGATAATGAACAATTCCAATAATTACAAACATTTTATTTTATTTATCTGTGCTGAAATAAATTCATGTGCTAGAATAAGTGGTATTACATATTTATAATAATAGTACTAATAAAAGAAAACATTCAAGTAATTTTTCTTTGATCGATATTATTTCTTGTATATTCAAAAAAAAAAACTTAAATTGTTTTTTACGTTGTTATAAATTTAAATATTCTTTTTATGTTGAATAATAAGATAAAAATAAAAAAAAATAGGAAAGTGATTTAATCTTCTCTTTTTGTCTATGTCAGCATAAATTCTAAACTCGATTTTTGATTGTAATCTCGTAAGTATAATCGGTAAGAAAATATTTTATATATTTCTATGTAAATAATCGTTTTGTTTTTCTTTTTTTTAGGTACGTGATTTTATTCAATTTTTTTCTCTTTTAAAAAACTTTATTTTTTTTATTAATTGAATTATTTAACTAATTTATTGAGATGTTGTTTAGATTTCGTGTTGTATTACAGCACGATGGGTCGATCACGTAGTCCGTCGAATAAAAAACATAAACATCGAAAATCATCACATGATCGTAATATAAATAATTCATCACAACGACGTAAATCACGTTCACCTGAACGAGATAGAGAAAAAAAATTGAAACGGTACAATAAATAATTATTTTCTATTTTCTATTCTATCTATTTAGATCTCGTCGTCGATCGAGTAATTCATCAAATGATATTCGTGATGATTCAACATTACCAAGTATAAATGAATTAACAGATTTAACAGCTCGTAAAAAAGCTGAAGTTGATCGATTAGCTGAATTAGAACGTGAACGCATGCAATTATTGTAAAAAATAGTTTATTTTTTTTTAATTTTATTATTAGTTTTTGATATTATCTATTTAATAGACGACAAAAAGAAACTCGTGAAAATTTAATTCAATCTGAAGTTGAACGACGTGTTAAAGATATTGTTGAAACACGTCTACGTGAAGAACGTGAACGTCGTAAAGATGAAATTGAAAATGAAGTTAAACGACGTGTTGATGTACTTAAGCGAACAATGGAAAAACAAATGTTAATTGAACTTGAAAAACGAAATAATGAAGAAATGAAAAAATTAATTATTAAAGAAGTAAAAAAGAAAAATCTAAGAATTTTTATAAATTTTATTTATTATTTGATTTTAGGAAGAAGAAAGAAAAAAACGTGAAAATTTAGAACGAATTCTTGCAGAAAATGAACGTAAATTAACTGAAGCAGAAAAACGCATAGTTAGTCAAATATAAAATCGATAGATTAAATTACTTTTTTTTTCTATTTTTCTATAGGCTGAAGAAGAAGAAAAATTACGTACTGAACAATTACGTTTAATGGAAGATCGAGAACGATTTGAACGACAATTAGGAAAACAACATGCAAAAGAACAAAATCTTATCTTAGGAAAAAATAAGACACGAGAAAAAATTTCATTCACTTTGAATAGTGCTCGTTAAATGAATTATTATCTTGTTTTGATTTGTACAATTTCTTTTTTTTTTCATTCTATGGATTAAATGAAAAACATTACTTCAATTCAGTCTTTCTTTCTTTTCAGACTAGAATATAATTGAAGTCAGATATTTAATTATTATTTAATTAATTATATCTGTCTTATTCGAATGATTGAACAATAAATGCAAGACATATACAATAAATGGTATCGTGAACATTAAATAAAGTTTTTCTTTTTTTTTTATGTTGTTATTTTAATAGTTGTTAAAATTATTTTTTTAATTAATCAATTATCGTCAAGAGAATGGCGCATATTATAAATTGATCACTTGTAAACAGCTGTTACACTTTCATTCTTTTTTTGTATGACGTTATTTTTTTTTATAAAACAATTGGTTATTAGAAATTATAACCAGGTCATGACTCTTGATGCCCTGCTGATGCCAAAATAGAAGAAATAAATATCTATGTTTCTTCTAGAATAATTACATTCTTTTGTCGATACTTTTCTTTCAATCAATAGTGAAAACTTGTTGATTTTTGAACATTTATCATGGGTACTTTATCAGAGGTTTGTGATAGCTTTAATAAATGTAATCGATATAATGTTTTCTATATATTAAGGCTGGTGTTGATCGAAATGGTGGTGAAGAAAATAAAAATGATATGGCTGCTAAATTTTCATCGACAGAGGTTATTTTATTTTATCATATAATATTATTAATAATTGATATTTTTTTTTTAGAATGAAGAAACTTCAACAAAAACATCATTAATTTTCTCACTCAATGAAGAAGTTGGTGCTTTAGCTAAAGCACTTCATGTATTTGAGGTGAGAAAGTTCTCTTTTTTTTCAATCTATTCTTTTATTACCTTAATCATTCATTTAGTAATAATATTTTTTTTTCCAATATTTAAATCAGGTTTGATATCTAATCTGATTATAAAATGATCTTGCTTTTCTTTTGCTATTAACTAATATAAAATATAATTTTATTTAAAATATTAACAAAAGTTTTATTACTGTCTTTTTAGAAACATGGCATTAATTTATTTCATATTGAATCTCGATTATCACGTCAAAATAAAGCTGATCATGAATTTTATGTTGAATGTGATAATAGTATGGGTAGTGTTGCTGACGCGATTAAACAATTACGTCAGGAATCGAAATATATGCATATACTTTCACGTGCACATAAATCATTAGAAGAATCTGGTTTGTTTAGTTATTTATAAAACAAAAAGAAAAAAAATAATAAAAGTTATTTGATTTTATTTAGTACCTTGGTTTCCAAGAAAAATTCGTGATTTAGATCAATTTGCTAATCGTGTATTATCTTATGGATCAGAATTAGATTCTGATCATCCTGGTTTTCGTGATGTACTTTATCGAAAACGTCGAAAAGAATTTGCTGATATAGCTCATCAATATCGTCATGGTCAACCTATACCACGTGTTACATATACAGAACAAGAAATTTCTACATGGGCAACTGTATTTCGTGAATTAACACAACTTTATCCAGCACATGCATGTAAAGAATTTAATAATGTTTTTCCATTACTTGTTGATAATTGTGGTTATCATGAAACGAATATACCACAATTAGAAGATGTATCACAATTTCTTCAAGATTGTTCAGGTTTTCGTCTTCGACCTGTAGCTGGTTGGTTAAAAATTTTTATCTTTTATATAAAAATTATTTAATTGAATACTTAAGGTCTTTTATCATCACGAGATTTTCTTGCTGGCTTAGCTTTTCGTGTATTTCATTCAACTCAATATATTCGTCATCATAGTGTACCTATGTATACACCTGAACCAGATGTTTGTCATGAATTACTTGGTCATGTACCTCTTTTTGCTGATCCAGATTTTGCAGAATTTAGTCAAGAAATTGGTATGGCTAGTTTAGGTGCACCCGATGAATATATAACTCGATTAGGTATGAATGATTATCGATTTATACATATATTCAGAAATCTTAGGTTTTAATTTCTTTACGAATTATAAAAATGTAAAGACATTGACTAATGAAGGAATATTATTCTCAGATAATTCGTTCCATTTGCACCCTGAAAATTTGTACACATGAGGATCTTGAATATGAAGTTACTATAGATTATTTGATTTTATGTTTTCGTTTATTGAAATTAGACGATTTTATTTATATTAATTCGATAGAAATATTATATATAATTTATTCTAATAGCAACATTATATTGGTTTACTGTTGAATTTGGTTTATGTATTGAAAATGAAGAACGAAAAGCTTATGGAGCTGGTCTTTTATCATCATTTGGTGAATTACAAGTAAAAATCTTTTATTTATTTGGTTTAATCTATTATTTTTTTTTTGTAAAGTATTGTGTTTCTGATAAACCATCAATAATGCCATTTGATCCATTTCGTGCTTCAATTCAACCATATCCAATAACAAGTTTTCAACCAACTTATTTCTTAGCTGAAAGTTTTAAAGATGCAAAAGAAAAATTACGGTAATATTATTTAAATAAAAAATAATAAATTTTTAATTAATATTTTTATTTTTTTTTTATTTAGACAATATGCAATGACTATTCCACGACCATTTAGTGTACACTATAATCCATATACACAAACAATTGAAGTTATTGATGGTAAAGAACAAATTATAAATATGGTTCGAACATTACGAAGTATGAAAAAATTTTTCTTATTGTTTTTTTTTTTAAATTTTTTTATTTATTTATTAAGATGATATGGATATGGTTCTTGATGCTCTTCGAAAAACAGAACTTACAAAGAATTAAAACTTAATAAACTTCTGCTTTTATTCTTCTTCTTCTTTTTTTTTGTACAATCATTTATTATAAATTTCTTTGGTGATAGATTATATTTTTAATGTGGAGATGGGAATTTAATATAATTTTCTTTTAGATTTTCTCGTTTGTTTTTGTTCTTGTTTATATTTAAAAAAAGGAATAGAATGAAACATTTATTTACTATCAGTGGACGATATGCTGCCACTGAAGATGTATCGATTACACCACAGGTGGGTGAGAAAAATAAAATAAAAAAATAATTATGTATCCTCTTTAGATATTAATAATAAATTTATTTATTTATTTTGTTTGAGAATATTTTTCTTCTTCTGCTTCTTTGATTATATGTGTGTATTGTGTGTGTTTACTAATATTAATATGGATAGAATACAATGTTTTTTAATAAAGAAATTATTATACTGGAGGTGAGATAATATAAAATTATAAATGCTCGAATATTTGTTTTTTGATTGCTTAGCTATGAATATAAATTGATTCAAAAAATTTTATATGATTATATATATATTTCATTCGGTAGATATCCGGTTTATCATGGAATACACGTTTAAAAGGTTTTGGTATTTGTTTACTTGTTACTGTTGGACTTGGAATTGGTGTAAGTTATTGATTAATAACTTTAAATTTATTGGAAAGTTTTCGAAATATTCTAGGCAATTGTAATCTATTTTGTTAGTGGAAGTATTGCTGGTTTTGCTGTTCTTTATACTTTTGCAGTTATTGCTGGTATTGGATCGTAAGTTTCGAAGTGATAAGTTTGATGTTTATTTGTTTTTTTTAGTACACTTTTTTTAATGGGTCCAATCAATCAATTAAAGAAAATGTTTGATCCATCTCGACTTATTGCTACCATTATTTTTATTGTAAAACTTACATTGAAATATCTTTTATAAAATGTATAATTTTTTATTTATAGGTATGCGTTGTAATGACACTTGTATCAGCTATTGCTGTAAGTTGAAAAGAATGAAGTGAATTATTATGCAATGTTTCAAATTCGTAGATATATAAGGAAATCTCAATTGGTTTTTTCTATAGCAAGATGAAACAATTTTGTATATTCATTTTTCTTAGGGGAAACAGTCAAGATTTCTATGTGATATCAGAGATGTGTGCTCTTGTTTCAATATTTCTTTCCAGTCACTTACTCGCAAAAACTTCTTTTTCACTCTCAAGATTGTTACTTCATCTCAGAGGTAGCAAAAGTGTTATTGTTTTCAGCTATTAGAATGCAATATTTTGTGTTTTTTCATTTATTTATAAAGCCTGTATAAGAACAAGAGAATGATAAGGATGTAGAATTTACCAATAAGCTATAGTGACATCACCAGAAAAAAACGGATCATTCAGAGATTGAAAAAACTTCTGTAAGCATTGAATTCGTAGAAATATATTTATTTTTATGAAAATATGGTAAAATTCATTGTTTTGATAAATGCATACGTAAATGAGTTTAAAAATTATTGACTAGTTGTGTTCGACATTGAATGTTCAGACACATAGTAACATCATTTTTACGACTTTGATGATCTCTTTTGGGAAATTGCGTGCAGACTTAGTTATTTTCTCAGTGAAAGATTTTCTTTTTCTTGTGAACGCATGAATGTATGTAGTGATATGTTAAAGCAATTATCATGCTGTCAAAAAATTGTATATTAACATAATCAGTCAATCGTTTGAAGAATATTGGAATCATTTTTATTTCATAAATTAATTGATGGCTGTAAAATCATCATTAATTTTTGTATCTATGCTGAAATATAATGCAAATATTTTGTCACATTCAATATTATTTATTTGTTTACTTTAGATTAAAATTGCTGGTCTTGTTCTTTTATTTATTATTCTTCAATTTCTTGCTTTAGTGAGTCGAATAAATAAATTATTTGAATATACAATATGATTTTATTTTAGCTCTGGTATACACTTAGTTACATTCCATTTGCACGGTAAATGATTTTGTTTTTGTTTTTTTTTTATTTTCTATTATATATTGATTGATTAATTTTATTTATTTATTGATTTAGAGATGCAATCAAAACTTGTTGTCGAGGAATATTAAATACTTAAATAAATTTTTAATTTTTCTTTTTAAAAAAATTATTTTCGGGCCGCTTTTTTGATACAATATATAAATATATATAAATCAATCTTTTTATTTTTTTGAAGATTATTCGTTTTATTTTTGATGACGATTTATAATGCCAATGTCTGGAGCAAAAAAGAGTCCTTTAAGTTCCGTACCATATCTTAAAGTGAGTTATAATATTAATATATATTAATATTAATATTTATTTACTATAGAAACGATTACGACGTATTACTGCCTTAGGTTTTCATAATTTAACTGTAAATGAATTTAATTTTACTGTTCATTTTACCTTACATCGAAATGAAAAAACTGTTGGTAAGAAGAAGAATTATTATTTGTTCAATAAAGAAAATATAATTCATATATATAGCTTTTTATACAAGTGAAACTATCGAGAATCAACGTGTAAGATTAATAAAGAAAATTTGTTTAAAATGATTTTTGAAATTTTAGAATCCAGAATGGTCTTATTTAGAATTTCCACCAAATGTGCAATGTTTACAAGGTAAATTAATCATTTCTATTCTTTTTAAAATACAAGAATGTAGAAAGAATAACGAAAATAATATTAACTTATGTATTTTATTGGTATAAAATATTTTTAGAATTCCTAATGCGTGTATGGATAACATCTTCAAATCATTGTCAATTATGTCTTGAATATGATATTCATCTTGATAATTCTCTCCTTCCCTATGAACAAGTAAAAGAATATTTTAAATTACAAATTTTTTTCTAAATTTTTATTTAAGGAAAATAATGATAATAATAGTCTTTGGATTGAAATGTTTGGTTATCGATTTAGTGATAATGGTACTCAATTACATAGTGAAGAAATTCTATCTGTTGACACAAGAAGACATTATGCTACAAAATCATACAATAAATTAAGTATAATACGGTTAGTTTGAATAAAAATTTATTAAATTTATATTTAATAAATCTTTTAATTTAGTATGAATAATATTATTCATGCAATTCGTAGTGAACAAGAAACATCAACCATATATCTTGAACGATTAGAAACATATTTTAATGCAAATAAAGATTATTTATTAAAAGTATGAAAATTATTTTTCTTTTATTTTTTATATTTAAATAAAAGAATTAATTTTGTTTGTTTTTTTTGAATAAATAGATAAAAGAACGTGATTCACGTCAATTATATATTGAAAATATTAAACAATATTTACATTTTCAAACATATTTATATCAACAACGTTTAATTATTCATCAACAAAAACAAAAATTAATTGAAGAAAGAAGTGAATTCAAAAATAAAAATAAATATATCTTTATCATATTTTTATTTTGTTTTTTTTTAAGGAAATCAATTACATAATAATTTATCTGAATTATCTATTCAAGAAAATGCTATTATTTCATGTAATAATTACATAAATAAATCAAAGTATATCTATATATATAAATCTCAATAATTAATTTTTATTATTTATATTTTTAAAGATCTGTTCTTCATAATTTAACAGAAATAATTACTTATCGACAAAGAGAAATTATCAGTGAAATATATCAATATATTTATCCTATTAATTGCAATAGTCGAAATGAATATTCTATAGCTAATATAAAACTACCAGCAGCAGATGATAAAATTTATCAATCAGGATCAAGTTTGTTATTTATTTAAATAATATTATTATCTATATATACATATATAAATTTAGGTCGAGAACATGATCATGAAATATCAGCAGCTCTTGGTTATTGTTCACATTTTATTCTTATTTTTTCACAATTTATTCAATTACCATTAAAATATCCTATTAATTATCATGGAGTATCAGCAATTAAAATATATGATTATAGTTTAGAAACAAGCGAGTAAGAAATTTTATATTAAGAAATAAGTCTATTCAAAGTTTTAATCTAAATAGTACAACTAATTATAATAATGCAATTTTTTCTGTTATTACGCAAGAATAATATTTATAAAATGATTCATAAATAAATTTCAGTTGTCTTTTAAGCCAATAAAAATTTTTCTGAGAAAAAGTTCATAGTTTGGTTTTTCAAAGATTTTCTAAAATTCTTTTGCTGTTATTTTTCCAAAACGTTTAATACGTTCAATATACTGTATAACTGATGTCTTTTTTCAACCGTCATTTAACTTTGGTAAAACTACTATGTACTACGGAAAAAAATACAGATTCTCTTTAGCTGTTCGTATTAAAACTCCCCATGATATATTAAGTTAATGCTCAGTTTGAAATAAGCTTGCATAAACTTTTCCTATTATGTCCAATATATAGAAATGCTTCGGAGTCTTGGGTCATGCTACGTTTCTTTAGAAATACCTGCTTTACTTTTATTCGTTTGGAAGAAGAAAATAAGTCGCTCTATTCTCAACACAAATCATTAAATTGTAATCATAGGTAGTACTAATTAGAAAATTCAAACTGGCTAATTTTCCTGATAATTATAAACATTTATCTGTGCATTTTTTAAACAATATTCGTACGACTCTTTAGCTATTTTAAAATAAAATCTAATAAATTCTTTTAAAAATATTGACAGATTCTAACATAGCCTTTATGTTATTGGAAAAAAGAATATTTCTAATCTTAGATATCCTCTTTATCCAACATCTAATCTCAGTGCTTTTCGATATGGTCTTTATTTACTCAATCGAAATATTGGTCAAGTAAATATTTTTCTTTCTTTTTTTTATTTATTTCTAAACAAAATAATCTCTTAATGATTCTAGATTATGTATCACTGTCGAATAGGTGATCGTGAAACAGATTTTCGAAATACATTAGAAAATTTAAAAAAATTACTAGAACAATATTTTATCAAATCAAATAATAATCACCAGTAAGTTACTTTATATATCTTTATTTCTGACATATTCAATTGAGTTCATTAATTCATACAGTTATCAAAATGATTTGAGTTTATTTGTAAGTTTGTTTTCGAACTAACCATAATACTTTGCTTTAAATTTTCTTCTTATAATAAATAAAAGGAAAACAAAACTTATATTAGTTTTTTTTATAATTTAGACAACAAATAATAAAATCAGTTAATCATCTTGATGAACAATTAATTGTTAATAAACGGAATTCATTATTTTTATCGTCTTGCTCATCAGTATCATCTAATGATTATGATCAAAATGAAGATATAGATTTAATTCCACAATTAAATACAATAAAACCTCGATTAGTCATGCAGATTTCACAACAAATACAAAATTAATTTTTAATTAGCAAAAAAAAAAAGAATGTGATATTTGTTTTCCATTTGAATGAACAATATTTTAATGTTTTGCTTGCTTTTTTTTCTTTTATTTTATTTAGTATTATAATTTTTAATTAATGAACAGATAAATGTAATTTTTATTTATTTAAGATAATCAAAAAACAAAAAAAAGATGAGCGTTGATACACAAAAACTTGATAGTAATCAACGTCAACAAATAATGGCATCAGTACAACAACAGTTAGCTATTCAAAATGCTCAGGAACTTCTTCAAGTAAAAATTTTCTAATAAAAATGATTAATATTTTATTTGAATTTATATTTAAGAAATTATCTGATAAATGTTTTAAAGCTTGTATTCAAAAACCTGGAAGTTCTTTATCTAGTTCAGAACAAGTATGAATATTTGAATATATTTTTTGATTTTTAGAATTATTATTTATTTATTTATTAGAAATGTGTAACACAATGTTCTGATCGTTATATGGATGCATGGAATATTGTTTCACGAACTTATGCAGAAAGAATTAAACGTGAACAAAATCGATTTTAATCTAGTTTTTAGAAATCTATTTTGTTATATGTATTTGTATCTTCATTTTCATTTTGTTTTTGAATAGAAGATATTTAGATCATAGCATACATTTGATCTTGTTTGTTTTCTTTCTTTTCTTGAAGAAAATATGAAGTATTCTGTTAGAAAAGTTTCCCAATGGATCAATCACTTTTGAGTCGGGTCTGTGTGCATCATCTAAATTCTTCTTCAGAATATCCATAGCTCGTTAGGACGAACTTACATAATACACACAGACTCAGCTTAAAAGTGAATGGACAATTGTAAAACTTCATTACTTTGTATTAAAGAATATTTAGTTATCGTTACATTGTCATGTTAGAAGTAATGGAAAATCTATGAGTTAAGTTTGATATTTTTGTCAAGGTATCAATTTTCATGTAAAGTGCGATCAAACGTTTTCAGAATCGAAGAATTCAAATCTATAGAGGACTTGTCAAAATTGTCGAATTTTTTCTTCGATTTTGATAATATCTGATGGAACTGTATAGAAAATCATTATTATTGGAAAATAGTCTTTTCTTGAGTAGTATATCCAATTCCATTCACACATTTTTAATGAAACTAATCTTAGCCGAATATATATGTCTCATTTTTCAATTTTTAGATTCTTAAAATCATGCCTACAGCACAAAAGAAAAAATCTAAATATATTAATGTATTTAGTAATGAAGGCAAAGAACGAATGACTGTTCGATTACCAGGTATGAATAATATTAACATTAAAATTTACAATTGAAATTTATCATAGGTCGTAGTGCATGTGAATGTCAAGCATCGAAACATAAACTAATTAGTAATTGTCTTAAATGTGGTCGAATTGTATGTGAACAAGAAGGATCTGGTCCATGTTTTTTCTGTGGTAATTTAGTAAGTATAAAATAAATTTTTAAAATATAAAAAAAAATATATACATTTTTTCGTTTTGTTTAGGTTTGTACTCGTGATGAAACAGAATTAATTCGATCCGGTACACAAGATGGAAAACAATTTGAACAACAATTATTATCACGACAATTTCGTGAACATGAATCACAAAATGTATCAAGTATAAATGCACAATCATCACAAACTTCATTGAATGATATTGCACAAGCTGTAGCATTTAAAGATAGACTTATTGAATATGATCGAACAAGGTTTTATTTTTAAAAATTTTTTTAATGCAAATTTTATTCATTTTAAAATTAAATTTTAGTGCACAAAGAACTCAAGTTATTGATGATGCTTCAGATTATTATGATAGTAATAATCAATGGCTTAGTAAGCAACAACGAATGAAATTGAAAAAACTTCAAGCTCAAATGGATGAACAAAAAAGAACAAAAAGTCAAAAGATTACTATTGATTTTGCTGGTAGACGAGTTTATAATGATGAAGGAAAGCCTAATGATCGATTGTAAGTATATACTTAAAACTAAAAAAAGAATGAATAAACTATTTCTTGATTTATACTTCATATATATCGACTGTAATCTAATAAATAATTTCCCACAATACGTTTATATTTGATATATAAATTTAGTCATAATGAAGCACGAGCTGTTCATGATAATGAGCAATATGAATTAGAAAGTGATCGTTTACAACAAGAACAATTTCTTAATTGGGATGATGATGATGGTGATGTAGTAAATCATAATCTACCTGAAACTATGTCAGCTCCTCAGGTTTGTTTGATGTTTATAATAAATTCGAAGAAATATGTAAAATTTTAGTGGGTAGAATTGAAAAATAATGTTCAACCTTCAATAACAACTTTATCTCAAATGACAATTGAAGATAGAGATCGAGAACGTTTACGTATTCAAGATAAAGAATTAATGCAAATGACTGATGATGGAATGTGTCTTTCTATGCATCAACCATGGGCTTCATTATTAATTCGTGGAATTAAAATGTAAATATATTGAATTAAAATCAAGTTTTTATTTTATATAGATTCCTTTTTTTTCGTATTTTAGGCATGAAGGTCGATCTTGGTATAGTTCACATCGTGGACGTTTATGGATACATGCAGCAGCGAAAGAACCAGATCAAGAAGTTGTTTCTAAAATGGAAGAATTTTATAAAACAAGAACTAATGGTACTAAATAAATAAAAAATGACATTTTTTTTTAAAATTTCCTATTTCTGTTTATTTAGATGATGATAATATTGATTTTCCTACTGAATATCCTACATCAGTTTTACTTGGATGTGTTGATGTTATTGATTGTTTAGATCGTGATACTTATCTTGAACAATACCCAGATGGTGAATCTGATAGTGATTATGTTTTTATATGTGAAAATCCACAAGAACTCTTTTTTAAATTACCAATGCGAGGACAACATAAAATTTGTTAGTAGATTTATTTTATTTTTATTTATTTATCATCTATATTAATATTTAGATAAAATGGAAAATCATGCACATCAAGCAGCAAAAAAAATTCTTTTACGAAGAATACAATAAAATATTTTTAAATTGTTTTTTCTTTTTGTTTTCTTTTATTTAAATAAAAAAAATAACATATTTAATTGTTGCTAAAAAAAAGTATTTATTTAATAATTTACTTTAAAAGTTACTTTACTAAAATATAACTCAATATCTCTGTTACGTCTTAAGTTGTTCTTAATTTTCCATTCTATATTTAGCGGCTAAACATTGTTTTGAGTCAGATATTTGTATATATCGGCATTCATAACAATACAGCTTTTTGTTGACAACATGATTCTGACTTGATAAATAATTTACCAATTAATGAAATAGATTAAGAGATTATTCATGTTGTATTATGATAAATTGGTTTTACTTCATCGTGTATTATTTTGTCTATCATTGAGAAAATAAATATTCTTTATTAAAGTTCATAATAATGTTTCGAAAAAAGATTCTTTTATGATATTATTATGAGTTTTATTTAATAAACAAAAACTGGTTTCTCTATTTCAGTTATTAGCTTTAATAAAAACACGTAGAAAGACCCAGAAAATGTGAAGTTAGTTAACATAATTTATATAGATTGTCAGATATATATATATATCGTCTATATGCATACGTCTTCATCATTTCATTTCAAATTATGACAAATGTTGACAGATGAAATTGTTTTGACCATCTTTCTTCAACCTTGATCAGGCTTCTCGATTAGGATGGAGCTTTTCCTTCCCAAAACTTCAGACTGTCTGTCACATTTTCTTGCAGAAGGTCGATATTATTTCTGTCAAATTTCTTATAGAAAATCGATGCTATTTTCTGATGTTATTTATCGTCATTCTCTTTTAAGTCTCATATACTTACTCAAATATTCTCTAGTCAAAATCGAAATAGTTTTTTTCTAATCTACTAAATTATACAGAATAGAATTTAAAATATTTATTTGATTTCGTTTTTATAAATATATTTTATTTGAACTTTAAGTAGCAAAAAGTCGATCATATATAAAAGTAATAATAATAAAAATAAAAAATCCAATTGTTGAATACTTAACAATGCTTGAACGAAATAATGGTTCTGAAACAGCATCAAATATTAATAATAATGTTTGATTTGTTGTCGTATTTAATGTCGAACTTTCTTCTTCTCCATTTATACATTGTTGATCAATATTACCATCAATTTCTTTATTACATATTGGTCTTATTGCTATATTTGATAAATATCCTTGTTTCATTTCTTCAAGTCCAACAGGTTGTTTCATCCAATTAATAATATCACTCATTCGAACAAAATAAACATCATTTGAATGATGTTGTAATATATGTTCAATAAATAATTTTAAACCTTCAATTCTCCATTTTGTATATGGTTCATTTAACCAATAACTATCAAATGCCATTACAAATGGTGCATGATTCGAATAAAGATGTTGATTAAGATTATATTTAAGATATTGAAAAAATTTATCGGTTGTACGTGGTACTTGACAATGGCTACTACCTATTGTTGTACAATTTCTTCCTCCAAAATCTCTATACATATGAATTGGTATAGTCCAAAGACCAGGAAATGATTGTGTATAACAACCTTGAGAACAATCATAAGTAGCTGCAAAATCCATTGTATGTGGCCATGTCATTGATGATGGTTGCTGTTGATTAAAATAAGGTACATCCCATTCACGTGTTATTAATGTTGAATCATATAAAAATTTATGTTCACGTAAAATATGCCAATGAAGTTGTTTATTATTAATTTCATAATTAGGAGAACGATAACCAATAATAGATGATGTATGAAGGCCAGTTAATTTTGCAATTGTACGACGATAATCAATTGTTTCATTATAAAAACGATATGCACGCCATGATACATATGGACTTTTATCATTTTTTTCTTTAACACGACAATCAACAGTTGGACATCTATTTAAAATATTTCTTTTTATTACATAAAAAAAAGAAATTAAAAATTTTACTCGCTAGAATTCGATGTTATACTTAATTCAATATTTCCATATTTTAAAATTTTTCGAAGTAAACAGTAATCTGTTTCAATATGACTTTTAACAAAAATAGTACCACTAATAGGACATCCTTTAAAAAAAAGAAAGATAAAACAAAAATACAAAATCTGTTTTATTTATTAAAATAAACAAACCATCTGGATTAAAAAATTTTTTTGAAAAAAATAAATCTTTTATTAATTCATATATTTTGTCTTCTATTGGTCCATTTATAGTTATTGCAATAAATTGTGGAGTATTTCGTACATTTAATCCACCTGGAATTGTTTGATTAGAACAATAACAATATGGTAAACGACAACGTTCAATATCACATGGTTCAATATTACTATAAGATTTTTCACTAGATAAACAATAATGAAAAAACAATATTAATGTTAAAAAAATAAACATTATCCAAGATAATGACATTCTTTTCTTTTCATTCGTTATAGTATAGTTACACTAAATAATATATATATGTACATATATTCTATAGAAATAATCAGACTGGTTGTTTTTATAATCAAATTAAATTTTATTTTTATTCAATGAATCAATCTAAATAATTTTTTTTTTTCTTTTGTTATCAAATGTTGAAAAAAGATTTGCAGACACATTGCAATGATAAAAAATAGCAATTGCCAGTCATTTATATCAATATCATTAATATGTCATATAATATCTTCGAAGTGTGGAAATATATAAACTGACGTTTTTATGCAATAAATTGGAAGATGGATAACTATAGATAATGATTATTTTCTGTTTTCTTTTATCATTAAGAAAAAATAAAAATATAATTTTTTTTAATAAATTTTATGAAAAAATTCTTCATTTTACTCAATATAAATAACTATCTAATAGACATATATTTTTGCTTCTTATGACCATAAATTAACAACTGTTACCTATCTATCACAATAATCTATTATCGACATCTAAACTAAAAACAAACATAAGCAGAATTTTGCAGATCTACTATGTAATAAAAAAGAACTCAATAATTTACATTTCCTTACATATTTTTGACGCATATATTTTTTTGCAGTTTTAGTTGTCGATAGGAAACAAAAAAACGATAAATAGAAGATCAAATGATAACTTTTCCTCTATCGTCCTAGACAATTCCAATGTCACATGCACGTCTTCATCTATCTGACATATATACATAATATAATATGTAGATTTGATTCTTTTTATTCTATGTCTCTTGAGAGAAATTAATTAAGACGTATTGTTACAGGTAATACAGTGTTTTTATTTGACTTTCTATAATTTAATTATGGAATATGAATATAACTGACTGAATTTAGATCAAGGAATAACACTAGAACTGAATATACTACTCTTGTGCTGTCAACAATATATGTCATCATCGGATAATTCATTACTATAAGGCTTTTTTTAGTAATGCACGGATTATGTTGATAAAATATATTTTCATCTAATGTTGCTACCATATTTCTAGTTAAGCTTTTTTTTTTATCCCATTTAGGGTTATATGTGCTTCATATAGATTGGTACGTTTTTCTTTCATATGTAATATATATAAAATTTAAATTATAGAATAATTATTATCTAAGAAAATAATGATACTATTAGTTAATAAATAAATAATGTTTTTAAATATATCACACTTATTGTTTCTTATATAAAACAATCTTAAATATGATTATTGATTTTATTTTAGAATATTTTATTGACAAAACAAATGATTCCAAAATTATATATAGAATATCGACAACGTTTTGGAAGCAGTTTGGAACATATTTTTCGTGGTTTTTTCACCGAATATGAAACACCTAAATTAGTTTTAATAAATAGTATAACATTTGCTATTTTACTTCGTATTCTACAAATAATTATTCTAACCTATTCTATATTATACTTACTTTTATATGAAAAAGGTTATCAAAAACAGGATTCAACAGTAATATCATCAGTAACACTTAAAGTAAAAGGTATCGGTTATATAGATGATGCGCAACGAAATAGAACGCTTGTTGTTGATGGAGCAGGTCTGTTGAAACAAAACTAAAAGAAAAACTTATTAAAATAGAATAAATTTTTTATTTTAATAGATTATATTATTCCACCATCGGAAAATAATGCTATTTTTATTATGACAAATTTTATTCGAACTGATCAAACGCGTACTACATGTGCTGAAAGTGAAATATTGGATGAAGCAGTATGTACTAATGATACTGAATGTCAAAATAGACCATTTTCACCACAAATAAATGGACGTTGGACAGGTCGATGTTTATTATCGTTAGAATCATCTATTTTCAATGAAACAACTAATACTACAAAAAAACCAAGAGGTTTATGTGAATATACAGGTAGATTTAGATTGCTATTATTAATCTTTTTTTGTATGTTAATAAGAGTATAATTTAGCTAGCAAACCTTCGATTTGTTATATGATGTTATCAAAATAGATATTGTTTCTATTTTAGTAGAAAAGGACAGTTTGACTATTATAAGAGCAAAGAATGATAAGATATTTTTTATGATAATTCGCGCAACGTCGATATTGGATTTTTCGTTCTTTTACCAATTAGATAGGGAAAGACAGGATGAAATTGACGAGACGTTTGTTAAAGGAGTAAATATGCTAAATGATTAAATACTTTTGTAAATATACTACATGTCGACACGACACTGGAAAATAATTAAAAAAAATGTCCTTGAATTATACTTTCTATTCTTCAAAAGATTTATAGTTGGAAACTCACAATATTCTATCGATACTTTGAGTTTGGTTTTTATATATTTATTTGAAGAAATAATTTTGTTGCTCAAGGTCTTATATATTCATCTTGACATACCTAGAAAGACCCTTTGTCAAGTATATTGTTTTATTATCTGTAAAAAATTAAAATTTTTTTATTCAAGTCATTAGTAGTACTTAAAAAAAGGCACTCTCTCTAACCATATTTGTATAGATTTAAAGCATGAACATATCTCTATTATTGGTAAAAACCTTTGAGTCATTCTATACTATACGTGTATCATTTCTTTAATAAATGGTAAAAATCATAGATGATAAATACTAATTTATTCTTATATTTATTTCTTTATTTCAAGACTAGATCGAAGTATACAGTATATAGAGAACCTTATATGATGTAGTAGACTATCAAATAGTGCAATAGAACTAAAAGTGATTGGATGAGCATGAATGTTTCATGAGAATAAGAACACTATGAATTATGAGTTTATGGTGTTTGGCAAATTAAATTACATAGGAAAAAGCGATGTCAGGGCAACCAATTTAAAAATACATTAATGGGGGATCTAAATGACTGTAATATGTCATATGCAGCCAACATACGATTCATTTATGATACGAATAAATTACGAACCTTTATTTCTGCATCATATAATACAAATAAATAGAAATCATTTTTGATAAGATATATATATATTATCCACTACCGTAAAGATTCCGTGACACGACATTTCCGCGCACACGTCAAGTGAGGGTGAGGGCGGCGCGGAAGTGTCGTTTATACGTTACGCGCGGAAATGTCGTGTAACCAAAGATTCTGTTTTTTCATTATGTACATGCTGAAAAAAATATTGTAAATGGGATCTATTCTGAATGACTTGGGTTACAATCGAATATTTTTGCATATGACATATAATTATAGAAGTTGGAGCAGATTTTCTCTTATTAATGTTGTTGAGATCATCAAATTCTGCTATATACTCCATATTATATTCGATTTAACTACGCTCTACATAATACGAATTGTAGCATAGCATACTAAAATTTAAATCTTACAGGATGGAACCAAATACGATATAATTCCCAGTGAGTAGCAGAATCTGATACTCATAACTCATTCTACAATCAAAATCTTACAGACTCTCTAGTTAGATACCAGGTGCTATCAGACGAGTATAATTTGAATATAAAATTTTGTACAAGTGCAGAACAATATATTTAATTGAAGCCAACCATTTTTCTTTTTAGCTGTAAATCTTGTCACTCGATTATTTCGATATCGTTAATATTCTAATCTTTTTGTTTTAAGAAATAGTTAAACCAAAAATTATTATTATTATTATTATTATTATAGGCTGGTGTCCACCTCAAAATGATCTTGCAACACCAATGCTTGTTCAAGATGTCCTTAATTTTACAATATTTATTAAAAATTCTATTGAATTTCCAACATTTAATGTTAAACATCAAAATATAGCTGAAAATTTACGACAATGTATTTATCATCAAAAATATAATAAAAATTGTCCCATATTTAGTATTGATGATATAATGAATAACGCTGAAGAAAATGGTACAGAACAAAAATTAATGTTACGTTATGGTGGTGTTATACGTGTTAAAATTGATTATGATTGTAATTTAGATCGAGATGTAAAATTATGTAAACCTACATATTCATTTGCTCGTCTTGATGTACCATTCCATGAAAAACCATTTTCAGCTGGTTTTAATTTTCGTTATGCTTCATATTGGAAACATAAACAAGATAGTTTTCGTACATTCACGAAAGCTTTTGGTCTTCGTTTAATAATTAGTGTTAGTGGTAAAGCTGGAAAATTTGATTTTATTACATTAACATTAAATACTGGATCATTAGTTGGAATATTTGGTTTAGCAACATTTCTTTGCGATGTTATTCTCTTTTATTTATCTAAAAATTCAAGAATTTATCGAGATCATGTCTTTGAAAATGTTCATTTAGGAACACGTCATGGTAGTATATCAGCAGTCTCACATAATTGTATTATGCATGATATTGATGAAAATTCAAAGACCAAATCAAATGAACAGATAACGACACAAAATGGAATACTTCAGGATGCTACAACAACGTCTGGTAAAACAGTTGTTATACGTCCACTAACACTTATGAATCCAGAACGATTAATAAATTCGCAAAAGATTTGAAATATATATATATTATTTTATATTATTAATAGAAACATTTTATGTGGAATTTTTTTACAATTTTTTTTTCTGTAAAGATCAGATAAATAAATACATATATTCTATGAAATAAATAACTGAAAATTCATTTATTGTTCTAAATATTCGGCAATAAATGCATTTCGAACTTTTATCCATTCTTCATCGGTCATACCAGCATAAACGTTATAGAAGTGATGAATAGAACGCTTTTTTATTGAAATAGTTGATTGTTGAGTGGAAGTTGAAAAAGATTCTGATGTATCAAGAAATTTATTTTGTTCATCAGCATCATCTTCGAATCGAACAATGGATGTATGTTTAATTGATTGAATTTTAGAATCTAAAAGAAAATTTTTTAGATATAAAATAATAATATAATTTTACTTTTCTGTTTCCGTAATTGTAATTGTTCATATAGTTTTTTTTGTTTTTTTGCAACTTGATCAATCCTATTGCTTTGTCGATTCATGACAAATTCATCATCATACTCTTGAGTTATTGAGGTTTCGTTTTGTACTTTTCTCTTGGTTAAAATAGAGTATTGCTCGACGACTATTGTTTTTTTTATTAATATAAGAACAACAAAACTACCAGTTGTCTTAATGTATTGAAACTTCTACAATTGGAAGCCTGTAAGATGAAAAAAGAAAATTATTAAATGTAACAATCCATATGACATTCTGCTGAGATATAATAATTGATTTTAACAACATTCACAGAGAATAAAATCTTATTTTTCTTATAATTCCTTTCTATGTTCTTATCAATATAGAATTTTTTAATGATCAATAATTATTAATGAGAACGATAGATTTGTTAAAATGCTAAATACAAAAAAAAATATAATGTATAAAAATAAATTTATTATTAAAATATCAAAACAATTTGTTGAATTTATTTCTCAACATATTCATTTCCCAATTGTTAGATTATTATTTATATATAGAACTCGTACAATGAATAGTATTTTATTTTTTCTCCAAACTATCTCACTACAGTGAAATCTCTATATATGAGCATCTCCTTATTCTAGACAATAGGCATTTATTTTCTGATCCCGTGGGCAATGGCAACCTATGTAAAGCGACCAACATATTATTCAGCCGGTAGCGTCATAGAACGAGAAATAAATGATGTTATGTATGCTGTGTTATGCTACACTATTATAGGACACATTTAAGAAAGAAATGAATCAACTGCGAATATTTAAAAGAAATTGTAGTATTATACAAAACGGCTCATCGTGTCTATGTTACCAGCTAGTTACATCTAATCATATTTGTACGTTTTGTTCTATTTTGATAACAAAAAAAAATGAGTTGTTAAAATGAAGAAAAAGGTCATTGTATGCAGTCATAAAATGATATTACAACAAAATATAGTGAACGCTTTTGGTCAGTCCCGATGTTACTATAGCTGTCAGTGCATTGATGTATACAAAGAAATTATGTATTAAAGGAATATCAATAGGATAAATTCAATTTCAATATGTTCTATAAATTTTATTATTGAAAATCTATACTTTTTAAAAATTGTTAATTTCTGTGTGAGAAAAAGGCGCTATTAAATTATTCTTATTCTTAATAACAATGAGTGAAAGTACTAATGAACGTGGTTCAATTTCAAGTGATATTGGTGAAATCGAAACTGTTAATGATGACATGGAATTGGAAGATCCACGTCTTCGTTTTTTTCTTACTTATCTCAATATAGTTTATGGTACAACACCAACAATATTTAAAAAAGGTTGTTTTTCTTTATCTTTCATAAATTTAATATTTTATAGAAAATAATTTATTTTCTTTTTTTAGTTATTATAAATAATGAAATAAATCGTAAAATTATTGAATCATTTCTTGATAAATCTGATCGTAATATAATTCTTATTTTTGAAAATTCAGATTCATTAAATCTTTTAACTGAATTTCCAATACAATTAAAATCTAAAATAATCTGTTTTATTAAACGAAATGAAAATATTATTGAAAAAGATATTCCCTTAAAAAAACAAATCACTATTGCAGAATTTACACATTCATCAATTACACAATTAAATTTATTTATAACTGAAGTAGATTTTTCTATTTTAATTAATAACTAATGGAGAATACATCAAAATTTCTCTCTTATTCTTCACTTGATTGAAGTACATCTTTGTTATCAAAAGATAGCATTTAAAATTCTGCATATAATGTATTGATTGGATCAAACATAATTCTATAATAGAATTAAATATAAAATGTAAAATTTGCTTTTCATGTTTTTTTTGTCTGAAACTTTTACTTCGTCTATTACTATCAGATCGACAAGACAATAAACAAAATTCTAGTAAAGATGACATTGTGTTTATATGTTTATGGTCAAGGACTGACAGTGGCCTTATTTTTGGAGGATGAAATAATAGATATTGAAAGATACTCTAATGAAGTCTGTTCAATAACTGGAAAATTTGACAACAAACTGTTAGAAAACGATTGAACACATTGAAGAGATAGTGCAAACTTCACACACGCATCTTTTTCTTGTATTCATTCCGAAATGTTGTTGTCCACCACATTCAGTTGATTTATATCTACTGGAGAAGAAGATTAGAGTCATTATATAAATTATAATATTTTATGAAGAATTGAAAATGCTGCTTTTTGATAAGAAAAAATAGACGTTTTAATCAAATGAAGACTAGAGAAAAAATTTTCTCATTCATTATTTAAACACTTGTTTATTTATTAGTTTCTATGGCCAATTTTACAACGACGAAAAACAATATCCAATTGGCCTGATATTGTTACTCATAGTTGTATACAAAACATATCTGAATTAACTAATTCATTAACAATAATTAATGGAATACTTCGAGGACGAACAGTTTTACCAATACCTCACGAAATAGAATTTTTATCAAGAACAGATTATCTTCGTGTACTTAGTCAGTAAGAAAATTTTTCTTTTATTTATAAAAAAAAAAAAAGAAGATTTTTATCTACTTTTTTTTTCTTATTAGTAATAAAACATTTGATAAACGAAAAATTCGTTTATTAGAAAATCTTATAATAACATGGAAAAATCAAATTCAAACAGCAATTAAATATGATCATAATCCACCTAAAAATCAATCTTCTTTATTACCAAATATTGAGATTGATTTTTGGATAACAAGAGCAGAAAATTTACAAGAAATTCAAATACAAGTATATATTTTAAAAAATTAAATATAATTATACATAGTAATATATATTTCAAGTTACATTCTCCATTAGTTCGACGTATTGTTGAAGTTCTTGAAGTTTCAGGTTCAAATTATTTTTCAAGATTTCGTTCAATATTTCGTGATGTTATTCAAGCATTAGCTGAAGCACAAAATATTGCTTTATATTTAAAACCACTCATACCTATACTTGAAATATTTGAAAAAGTTCAAGATATTCAATCAATTTCATTATATTTTCATCAATTATTTCATACATTAGCTTTAACATGGGCTAATTCAATTTATTATACAAATATAAGTCGTTTTATTGGATTTTTACAACAATGGACAAATCTTGTAGTTTTAAAAGTAACAATTTTTTTTGAAAAATTAAAAAAAATGTATTTATTATTTGGTAGATTCGTGATTTACTTCAACCAAATGATTTATTTGTTGATACAGATTTTGATGAACCTATTCAATTAATTAATTTATCAATTGAAACATGTCTTTTCTATAAGAAATGTTATCAACATCGTAAGGAATCATTACCATCATATTTTAATGATCGTCAGGTACGATTTTATTCATTTTTAATCATTTTATTGTTTCTTTTTGTTATTAATTATTTAATAGATACGTTATTGGGAAATTCCAGAATCGAAAATCTTTGAACGATCTGATCATTTTATTGATCGTCTTAAAATGCTTAAAGTAAAAATGTTTTACTATATAATTTAAGTCATTGTATTCTTTTTTTTCTAAAAGAGACTAGATGTTGAAAATGATAATCTATTAGCAGGATATTACTTGTAATCTGCATAGATCTAATATTTGATAGTTATTAGCCTAATTTTCGATCTTTGACTTTTCTATAGATTATCTGTTAAAATGAAAAAAACTTTATTTTTAAATTTAATTATGAAGGATATTGTATCAACGGCACAAGAATGTTCAATGTATGAATCAATTGAATTAGGTGGTATTGATGCTGATGAATTACAATCTATATTACAAAAAGTTATTGAAGATTTTAAATCATCATATGCTATATTTCGTGGTAAAATTTAAATTAATATTTTCTTTTCAAATATTAATATTTTTAATATAGGTTTATCTGATGATATAACTGATGAAACAAATATTGAATTTCCAAATGCTTATAAAACATTTCGTACATCTGTATTAACTGGTGATGAACGTATTGCTAATATTCTACAACGTTTACTTCAACCATGTAATAATAATATCAAAACAGTTAATATTGATACAATCTATCGAGTTTGTTAAAATATTTGTTTTTCTTAGAATAATAATAATAAATATAGTTACTTCGTATATTTGGATCGACTTTACAAAGAAATCGACTTAAACAAATTATTGATCGATATATAAATATTCTTTTAACTATAATTGAAAATGCATTAAATGAAGATCAGATATTATTTGATGAATATATAAAAGATTCAAATTCAGTATGGTTATTATCAATGCCAAAATTAATATCTGATCTTATATGGATTGAACAATTACGTCAACGTATTAAAAATCAAATAGAACCTTTAAAAACAATTGATATTGAGTGAGAAATACTTTTTTTTATTTTTATTTTTATATAATTTAATTATTCTAGTATTAAAAATAATGATTTTTATAAACGAATTATTGAACAAGAAGAAAATCTGGAAAAAAAACTTAATGATTTTAATGAAAATTTAAATAAACAATGGATTAGTTCATTTCAAAAAGGAAATTTACTTCATTTAAATGAACCATTACTTCGAAAAGAAGATAAATATTATATCGTTAATATTAAATCAGAAGTAATTGAAAGCAATTTTCTTTTTTTATTTCTTTTAATTTATTTATTGAAGCTAATTACAACTTTACATGAAATTATGCGTCTTTATCAAATACCAAATTTAATTTTATCACCAGAAACTGAAGAATTTTATCAACAAATAGATCGATTTCAACAACAATTTATTAATCTTGGTAAAAATAATATAAATAAATAATGTAAAATATTTTTTATTTAGATTATATTACAAAATCATATCGACATATTTATGATAATGTTATTATTATTGAATATCCATTAATTCGTGAAGAATTAATTGAAATTAAAAATAAACTTGAAAAAGCAAGTACAATTATGACATTCGATATTAATATAGGTAAATTTTAATAAGATTATCTTATAAGAAAACTCTCCAAATTATACAATCGATTTTGAATTGAAACTGTGTCCATCATGCAAGCTCGAATGAGATATGAATACAGATTATTACCTTTTCTCTATCAAGATACAACATTTCTAAATACAATGTCATCCTTTGTCTCAGAATATTCACAGTTTACTAGGTCTTAAATGATACATATCTTTCTGGCTCAAAAGCGATTGAACAGTTGGACGATTTCCTGCATTAAATAAATTATTATTTTTTTTATAAAGATTCAATGGATTTTATTCGTCAACTTCGAACAACAATTAGTGATTTTGAAGAACGTTTATTTAAAAGCAAATCAAATTTCGATGAAATACAAAAAATTCTTAAACGTTTTATTAAAACACCTTTATATTCACGTGGTGAAACTCGACAAGATCCATTACTTATTGTATATGAAAAAGAAGATAAAGTATTAAAAAGAAATAATGAATTAAGAGATAATGGATTACGTTTACAAGATATTCTAAAAGTATGATTAACAACCGATCAACTGATAGACACATAGATTTTGCTATTAACAATCAATAAGTAAGGAGAAAACAGGAGAAATGTCAATGATAAATTCCTTTGTTTGAGGTGTTCATAAGTATTTGTATAATGTTCCTCAATCAGATAATTCGAAAAGTTCGAATACCTTTGTTAAATATGAAAGAATTACTTTTTCATTTGCCTGATTGATGTTTCCATTACGACCTCTGCAAACATTCTTATCTACTAGAATAATGATCAAACAATTCCGATTATTTACTATACATGTTTAAAAATCAACGAATTTAATTCATAATTTACTTTTATATGTTGAACAAAACTAATAAATAAATAATATTTTTTTTCAGCAAAATAAATGGTTATTAAAAGCTGATATTGATTCTGATAATTGGAAAGCCTATGTTGATTATGTTGATGAAATGGTTATAGAATCACTTTATGAAATAATTGAATATAATCTTAATTATCTTCTTGAAGAATCTGATTCAACACTTAATAAACGTCCATTATTTGAAGTTCAACTTATTTTAGATGTAATCATTATCAAAAAACAAAATTTCATTTCTTTATATTTATTTATTTTTTTTTTTGTACAGGATCTTGATTTACGTTTTAATCCAACACTTGAATTTGGTAGTGCAAATGGTCTTTATGATATAGTTGATACATTAATAGGTAATATTTTTCGACAAGCTGCTATGCTTCCTCGTCTTGCTGAACATTCCGGACAAAAACATTATCAAGTAAAGAAGAAAAAAATAAAAGAAAAGAAATTTTTTCTCATAAATATATAATTATTATTATTAAATAGAATGATCTTGAAGATATGAAAGAATTAAATGATAAACGATTAAAAATCATGGAACGCTTACGTGATACAATGAAAGAAGCTAATGATTGGAAAGATGAAATAGAAGAAAATTCTTATTTATGGCTTGATGATAGAAAAGAACATATGAGACAATTTCTTCTTTATGGACGTTCACTTGAAGGTTAAACACTATTTATTTATTTATAATACTAAAAAAAAATTTCGTATATTTAAAATAGATCATGAATTAGAAAATCGTGAACATATTAAAGAAACACCACCAAATTTAATACAATTTCAAAATCAAATTGATTTATTTCAATCAATATATAATGATATTGATAATTGGGATCAAACATTTCTTTTTAATAGTTGGTTAAGAGTCGATGCTCGACCTATAAAACGACAATTACTTATGCTTGTTACTAAATGGATTAATTTGTAAATTTATTTTTTTATTAATTTTCTTTTTATTGAATATTTTATTTTATTTAAAATAGATATAAAAATTATTTAATTGATCATATAACTGATTCATTAAATGAATTACAATTATTTATTAAACATGCATTAGATATGTTACAACGTCAAATAGAACCTGATAATTTAAATGATTTAATTGAAATGATGACATTTTTAAGTCAAGTACGTGATAGACAAGAATATACAGATGATATGGCTGAACCAATTAAAGATACAATTGAATTACTTAAATCCTATGCATATGAAGTACCACAAACAATTTATGCAATGCTTGATGAATTACCTGAACAATGGATTATTATTAAAAAAATGGCAACACAAATGAAACAACATATAACACCATTACAAGCAAATCAAGTTACAAATATTCGTAATCAAATTATTGATACGGAAAAAAGACAACAGGAACTTAGAGAACGATTTTTAAGAGATGCACCATTTAAATATGATACAAAAGAACCTTATGTTGGTAAGATTTTTAAAATTAAATTTTATGATTAGTCAATGCGATGATTTTTTTTCTTTAATAATCTCCCAAATAAACAGATAACTATTAGATGGTCAAATGAATTATTTTACCGCTGGATGCTATAGCTACCAACTTTTAGGAGAGATCTATTTGAAAAATCAATATAAAAGTAGTACATGTCCTGTCTAACAATGGAGAGATGTGTACCATAAGCAAAATTGACTGATCACATTTGATAAATTTCAAGGTATGTGAAATCTATGTATCAGAAGGACAAAACTTAGTGTTGTTCGAGGCAATTATAAGGTTTATAGAGACTTCCTTTCATATGGCTTGAACAGCACTATGTTTTATCCATACAATAGTGGGGTAAACCTCTCCTAATTCATTTTTTATACCTAGATTTTATATACATTGAAATCTAAATAACTTGCTCGATGCACAGCAAAGCCAGCTCATATTTTTAATTTGTTTATCTCTCATTGAGAATGTTCATTTAATTGACACATGGTCAATCAGTTTTATTTATAATACACGTTCCTCCATCGTTAGGAAACTCAATTTTTTATCATCTTTGAAAGTATATATAAGTTTTTGCAAAACAGTTAGATTTCACCAGATTCATAGAAAGAAAATAGAAACCTGAAGTGATGTTTTTCAAAAACTTGATTAATTTAAAAAAAATTTCAGTTTTGGAAAGACTGCTATGATTACGTGTCTTTTTACATGAAATTTCGATTGTAAGGACGCTCTTATGTCCGATAAATAGTGAAGTTATACGAATTCATTTGTTTAACGAACCTTTAGGATGTCTTATCGTTGAGATAATTATCTAAAGTTTATTGTTTTCTAGAACTTGATTCCTGGGCATTACAATTAAATAAATTTGATGAAGAAGTTCAACAATTCACTGATCTTGCTAGTGTATTTGATATCAATATTCCTGAATATAAAATGTAATTATTAGAAAAAAAAAGAAAATTAATAAAATTTTATTATAAATAAAATCGTTTTATTTTTATAGTGTAAATATATGTCGTAAAGAAATGCGTTCATTAAAACAATTATGGGATTTAATTTATCTAATACGTTCACGTATTGATGAATGGACAAAAACACCATGGAAACAAGTTAATATTGAATTAATTGATCAAGAATTACGACAAAATTATTTAAATAAAGAATTACGTTTACTTTCAAAAGAATGTAATCAATGGAATGCTTATTATGGAATTGAAAAAGATGTTAAAAATCTTCTTGCATCATTACGTTCCGTAGGAGAATTTCGTAATGATGCTGTTAGATCACGTCATTGGGATGAATTAATGAAAGAAACAGGTGTACAAATTCATATGACAGATGATACAAGTCTTCAAGATTTACTTGTTCTTAATTTACATAAATATGAAGAAGAGGTTTTTAATTAATATTTAAATAGTCTTTTTGTTTTTGTTTAAATTAAAACAAAATCTTTAGGTTAAAAATATCGTTGATAAAGCAGCTAAAGAACAAGGCATGGAAAAAATTTTAAATGATCTTGAAAATACTTGGTATACTTTTCTATAATAAAAGAAAGGAAAAAACATTTTTATTTTTATTTTTCTAAGGTCAAATATGAATTTTCATACTGAAAAACATCCACGTACAAATGTAACACTTGTTTCAATTGATGATGATATAGTTGTTGCATTAGATGAACATCAAACACAATTACAAACATTACTTTCATCAAAATTTATTTCACATTTTATTGATAATGTTATTACATGGAAAAGTCAAATGTCAACAGCTGATATGGTTTTACAATTATTAACAGATGTACAACGTACATGGTCAAATTTAGAAGCTATTTTTATTGGTACTGATGATATTAGAATACAATTACCACAAGAAACTGCAGCTTTTGATAGAATTGATAAAGAATTCAAAGTTTGTTCAATTTATTTATTAAATTAAATCTCATTGTAGAATAAAAAATTTGTCGGACAAATATTTCAGATCTTCTGATATTAAAGAGAGGATAATTGAATTAAAATAAAAAAAAAGATTTTTCTTATAGATTATAGCAAAAGAAAATGAAGCTGATTTAAATTTTATTCGTTGTACAAATCGTCCTGGTTTATATGATCAATTAGAAAAAATGAAAGATAATTTACAATTATGTCAAAAAGCATTAGAAGATTATTTAGGTATTTATTTTCTTATATCGTTTATTTTTATTATCTCTATTAATAATTTAAAAAGAAATAAAACGACTTGCATTTCCACGGTAAATTAAATATTGACACCAAAAAAAAACCCAAAAACGATGAATAATTTAGATTTTTCTTTGTATCTGGTTCGGAATTACTTGAATTTTTATCAAATGGAAATGAACCAGAAAAAGTTATGAGATTATTAAAAAAAGTATTTGATAGTTTAAATAAATTAGATTTACGTGAAGATAATAATGATAATAAATTAAAAATAGCATATGCTAGTAAGATATGAAAAATTTTCTTTTACTGTTTTTTTAAAAATTTCTTTTTTAGTGTATTCCGATGATGGAGAACGAGTGAAATTTTTTAATGATTGTAATCTTGAAGGTGCAGTAGAAATTTGGTTATCACATTTATTGGATTTTCATTGTGAAACAATTAGAAATTGGCTAAGAGTCGCTGTAACTGCTTATGAAGTATGTAAAGATATATGAAATATTTTCAAAAATTTGCATAAAAAACAATATGAGTAATTCAAGAGATTGATAACTTAGATGATTATCTTATTTGCAAAATGTCCAAAACTTTAAATTCGATGATTGTGATAAAATGAAAGATTAATCAATTGGAGTTTTGAAACTAAATACAAGAATCCATTCAATTAGGATAGTGCTGATTGAGCTAGCTGAGAACTTATCCAACCTAACAGAATGTATTTGATTACGACAGAGATTTTTAAAATAATGTCATAACTCTAATATTTAATTGATTATAAATACAGGATAAACCTCGAGAAGAATGGATATTTGATTATCCAGCACAAGTTATTCTTACTGCAAGTCAAATATGGTTTGTAATAAAAATTGTCTTATTAAATTTATTTAGATAAATGAAATAAATATTTAGGTGGACAACAGAAGTAAATGGAACATTTGTTCGAATAGAAGAAGGTTTTTCAAATGCATTACGTGAATATAATAAAAAACAGATAGTACAATTGAATACACTTATTAATTTATTATTGAGCCATTTAAATGATCAAGATCGTGAAAAAATTACAACACTTTGTCTTATTGATCTTCATGCACGTGATGTTATTTCAAAAATGCTTAATCTTAAAGTAAAATAATATAAAGAAAAAAAAATTTTTTTAAATAAAAACAAAATAAAATTATTTATTTAGATTGAAAATAGTAATGATTTTACTTGGCAATCACAATTAAGACATAGATGGGATGTGAAAGATAATAATTGTTATGCAAATATATGTGATGCAAAATTTAAATATCAATATGAGTAAATTTTTATTGAATTTATTAAATTATATTATAATCTATTACAATATTTAGATATTTAGGAAATAAGAGTCGATTAGTAATTACACCATTAACAGATAGGTATAGTTAATAGTTTTATGTATTTGTGATGAAAATTGAAATTTTAAATTATCGGTAATCATCTTCATTTGGATTAAAAACTAATTATTTCCGTAGTCAGCATGGCCGAGTGGTCTAAGGCGCCAGACTCAAGCGTAATGCTTCCTCAGTGAGGTTGAGTGTTCTGGTCAGCGTATGCTGGCGTGGGTTCGACTCCCACTGCTGACACCATTATTTTTTTTTGCGCGTTCTTTCAATAGAAACATATAGGATTTTTTTGTATTGATTTTAGATGCTATATAACATTGACACAATCATTACATTTATTTGTTGGTGGAGCTCCAGCTGGTTTGTAGAGTACTTCAATCTGCTCTATTTAGTATATAGTTATGGTTTTTTTAGGTCCAGCTGGAACTGGTAAAACTGAAACAACTAAAGGTTAAATTGAAAGTTTTGAAGGAAAAATTTGAATGTTTTCGTGATAGATCTTGGTCGATCATTAGGTTTATGTGTTTTTGTTACAAATTGTTCAGAACAAATTGATTATAAATCTATTGGTAATACTTTTAAAGGATTAGCAATGAGGTATAAAATTTATTTTATATATTTTTTTTTCCTAAATATAAATTATAATGTGTTTATTTGGTTTTTTTAAGTGGTTGTTGGGGATGTTTTGATGAGTAAAAAATATTTTTTATTTAGTCAAATTTAATATTTATTTTACTTAAATTAGATTTAATCGAATATCAATCGCAGTTTTATCAGTTGTTGCAGTTCAAGTTAAACTTATTTTCGTAAGAAAAAATATCCTTTTCAATTAAACAGCATTTTAAGCAGCTAACGGATTTTGATAAAATGGTAAAGAACTATTCTTTGCATCAGAATGTTTCAGAATTGTAACTGACTCGACACGACCGAATCAAAACGTTTTGTAGATCGGTTTAATCTTTATCTTCTCATATATCTGCAAGCAGATACAATCATTTATTATATAATTCATTTTTTTTAAAAGGATGCATTACGAGCTAAACGTAAAATATTTAATTTTATGAGTGGAGAAATAAAACTTCATCCATCAGTTGGAATATTTATAACAATGAATCCTGGTTATGCTGGACGAACAGAATTACCGGAAAATTTAAAAGCATTATTTCGGTAGAAATTTTTAAATATATAAAAACTATTTTTTTTTAATTTTTTCTTTAATGATTAGACCATGTGCAATGGTTGTACCAGATTTTGAATTAATCGGTTTGTTTATTAAGATAAAAAATTTAATAAAAGATTAATTTAATTTTCTTTTTTTATTAGCTGAATTGAATCTTGTATCAGCTGGATTTACAGATGCAAGATTATTAAGTCGAAAATTTGTTACATTATATCAATTATGTCGTGATTTATTATCAAAACAAGTTTGTTTATTGATTTTTAAAGTAAAAAGAAAAAAAAATTAATTTTTCAAAAGGAACATTATGATTGGGGTTTACGTGCAATTAAATCTGTACTTGTTGTAGCTGGAACATTAAGACGATCTGATCCTGATATGAGTGAAGATAAAGTACTTATGAGAGCATTAAGAGATTTTAATATACCAAAAATAACTGTGGAAGATATGCCAATTTTTCTTAATCTTATTGGTGATTTATTTCCAGCATTAGATGTTGAACGAAAAAGGTATTGAAAAAGAAAAAGATAATTGAATTGTTTTTTTTTCTCGTCTATAGAAATCAAGATTTTGAAAATAAAGTTCGAGAATCTGCTATAGATCTTCATTTACAAGCTGAAGAAACAAATTCAATAGGACAAAATAATTTTATACTTAAAGTTGTTCAATTAAAAGAAATATTTGATGTACGACATTCAGTATTTATTATTGGAAATGCTGGAACAGGTAGAAAACAAAAATAATAAAAACTTTTCTAATATTTTAATTTAAATTTATAAATTTTATTTAAGGTAAAACACAAATTTGGAAAACATTATTTAAAACTTATCAAAATCTGAAACGTCGACCACATGCTATTGATCGTAAAATAATTTTTTTTTAAAATAATTATTTTAATTATTTTTATATTGATTTCTAGTTGATCCAAAAGCTGTAACAAATGATGAATTATTTGGTTATATGCATCGACAAACACGTGAATGGAAAGATGGATTATTTTCAAATATTATGAGAGATTTAGCTAATATGACATCAGATTGTAAAGAATTTAGTTATTTTTTTTTTCTTATTTAATTAATAAAAATAAAAAATTTTATTTTTAGCACCAAAATGGATTGTACTTGATGGTGATATTGATCCAATGTGGATTGAATCATTAAATACTGTTATGGATGATAATAAAGTACTTACATTAGCTAGTAATGAACGTATTCCACTTAATGAAACAATGCGTTTATTATTTGAAATAAGTCATTTAAAAACAGCAACACCAGCAACAGTTTCACGTGCAGGGATATTATATGTATCAACAAATGATATTGGATATGCACCTGTTTATATTAGTTGGGTTGAACAACGAGAAACCATTAATGAACGAAATCAATTATTACTATTATTTGATAAATATATTCCACGTTGTTTAGAATTACTTAAAAGTGGACGTGTTAAAACTATTACACCATTAGTTGATGTTTGTCATATAAAAATGTTATGCAATATTCTTGGTTTGTTTAGTTTAATTATATTAGATAGAATAGTTTGAAAAATTTTCGAAAAATAGTTAATATCTGATACAAAAGTGTTTAGATATTTATCTTGCTGATAATCAAAGACTGAAAGAGTAAAGTCATCTTTTTCTTTTTAAAAATAATTACAACTAACGCGAGAACATATTAAGATTTAACGAACTAAATTTACTAAAAAGAATTATTACTAAACGTATTTCGAATTTATTAAAGTAGGTAGAATTCAAAAGCTGTAAAAATGCTAAAAATTTCATCGAATTAATCGAAGATATATTCAAGCATTTTTTTACGAAATTTATCTTTAATAATAGTTGAAATCATAGTTTTTCGCCTATTATAGATTGTTTATTAACACCACAAAATTTACCTCCTGATTGTCCAAAAGAATGGTACGAATTATATTTTGTTTGGGCAACAATATGGGCTATTGGTGGTTCACTTTTTCAAGATCAAATGATTGATTATCGAAATGAATTTTCCAAATGGTTTATTCATGAATTTAAAACTATTAAATTTCCTCCACATGGTACTGTATTTGATTATTCAATTGAACCACAAACAAAACGATTTGAACCATGGTCAAAACTTGTTGATGAAATTAATTTTGATCCTGATTTACCTGTTCAAGTATTTTTCATTATTAATCTAATTTTATTATAAAAATCTTTTCTAGTCACAATTAATACCTACAAGTGAAACAGTTCGTTTATCATATTGGCTTGAAGCACTTGTACAAAAAAATGTTTCAGTAATGTTTGTTGGTTCAGCTGGTACTGGTAAAAGTGTTATAATTAAAAATCGTTTAGAAAAATTTAATTCACAAAATTTTCTTATATCAACTATTCCATTAAATTGTAAATAATTTTTCTTGTTTTTGTGTACTCAAAAAGTGAGTACACTCTAGAATCAGTCAGTGTGTCCGTCCGCCCGTCCGTTTACACGATAACTCTTTACAACTACATTCGATTGAGCTGAAATTTTGTGCACAGAATTGTCTCATCAATATCTCGGTCGAGTTCGAAGATGAGAAAGATCCGACAAGGAATGGCTGAGTTATTGAAAAAATTGTCGTTATTCACCAGACCACCCCTGAGGGAGGCACAGGGATTTTTCAAAAAAAATTTTTTTTCTCAGAAATATTTTAAATATATATGAATCGACTCAGTTTTTAACGCTGATTCCGAATATGATATTAGTTTTGAAAGAAATTGTAGTTTTTTAAGCGAAATTTGCCTAAACAAGGTCCCAAAATGCACAAAAACTCCATCCACAAACGAAATTGTCTAGATATGTCTCAGATGAGCAATCATTTTGAGGTTTTCCAAATGCCTGGTTTTGTAGCTAATCGAAAGGTAAAAACCCGAATCGATAGCTCTTAATATTGGTATTTATTATGAAAATACTGATGCTTGTATCTATCATATATCTCTTATAAATTCATGAGGTTGCTCTAGATCGTAATCCTGTTAGACACAAACACAAATTCATTCGAAAATAACTCTTCTTAACAAGTTTTGCAAGCTGAACACGAATCCAAACTCAAATTTCTGTGATTTTTAAAGATATTATATCACTCTGAGAGTAGAGTCAGTGATCACCGGATATGAGCGCATACTGTGTGACCCATGCTAGTTTAGCACGCCTGTATTTTCTACTTGCAATTTAGTGACAAGGAGTGTATTGTGATGAGATCTGTGTCTTACGGAAACAAAGAAATACAGGGTCTAGTGTATCACGTGAGAAAAGTCCAAATATTCCCTCTCGAAATATGCTATATTGCTGAATTTACGCAGTTTTTGGCTTATAATACTTTTTTATCCCATAACTTACTCCCTGAGTGTAATAAATTTATAGATTAAACTGTTTTCTATCCAATTGAGACCTTCTTTAGCTCAAAAGGCTAAATCGTTCATGAGACAAAGTCATTTTTTATTAATTTTTCGTAAGCCGGAGAGGTGTGTGGTGTCCACTGGCCCCCTTATTTACGCCCTTGGATGGAACAGCAACCAATAAAAATGAAGTTATGAAAAAAATGGTTTTTTATAAAGAAAATTTGTCATGATAATTTTGGCGTTCAAACATTCCATAATGACTCATCTGATTCATACACTTTTTGCAGTGCACATAACTTTCGGATAAAATTCGAAGTTTTCGCATTTATTCTTTTTTTATTGCATTTTTTAAAATCATAGATTATACAACAAGTGAAATGTTACAAAATTCACTTGAAAAACCATTAGAAAAAAAAGCTGGACGAACATATGGTGCACCTGGTAATCGACAATTAATTTATTTTATTGGTATATTAGTTTATAGTCAAATTTTTGATTTTCTTACAATACTAAATAGCCTTTTGTCATTGTAATAAATAGATGATTTTAATATGCCTGAACGTGATAAATATTTTACTATACAAGCACATACAATTGTTCGAGAATATCTTGATTATCAACATTGGTATGATCGACAAAAATTAACACTTAAAGAAATTCGTAATTGTCAATTTGTTATTGCAATGAATCAAACGGCAGGAACATTTTATATTGATGCTCGTTTACAACGACATTTTGCAACATTTGCTCTTCCTTTTCCAAATAAAGTTTATAAATTAAACTAAAATAAAAACAAAAATAAATCATATATTATATTTTAAGACTAATCTTCATACAATTTATTCTAAAATGCTTGAAACAAAATTTTCAAATTTTAATAAAATTGATCCAAAAACTCAAATAAGTCTTTTAAATCATTTTCTTACAATTGCTCTACAATTTCATCAACGTATATCAAATGTATTTTTACCAACAGCTATTAAATTTCATTATTTTTTTAATTTACGTGATTTATCAAATATTGTTCAAGTATTTGAAATTTTTTGTTATTAACTTTATAAAAAAATTTTATTTAAGGGAATGTTATTTACTTCATCAAAAAATATTTTACAACCACAAGATTTAATACGTTTATATATGCATGAAGCTGAAAGAACGTATTCAGATAAATTTGTTAATCAAGAAGATATAGAATTATTTAATAAAATTTTACGAGAAACTATACGAAAAAATTTTGAAGTAAAATTATTTAATTATTTATAGAAACATACAGAGTCCGAAATTTTTTAATCTTGGACTCTCGTATATTTCGACATAGTTCTCTATTTAAATAGAAAAGTATTATTTATTTTTCTTAGTTTGTAAATGATGAAATATTTCTTCGACCACTTATTTATTCACATTTTTCTGGTGGAATTAATGATGGACAATATACAGCTGTATCATCAATGGATAAATTACAAAAAATAATTGAAGATGCATTAGCATCATATAATGAAACAAATCCTTCAATGAATTTAGTATTATTTGAAGATGCTCTTGTTCATGTTGCACGGATTAATCGTATACTTGAATCACCACGAGGTAGGAAATAATAGAACCATTAGAATACATTGGTAAACAATAGTGTAACTTCCAAAGAATTTCAATTGTCAAACAGCAAATTTTTCGTTGAATGTTCTTGCAGAAAATCAGTTTTAAAATCACCCTCACCCTCACCCTCACACCCTCAAATATATAAATTCTATTTTCATTAGGTAATGCATTACTAATTGGAGTTGGTGGTAGTGGAAAACAATCATTAGCACGTTTAGCAGCTTCTGTATCATCACTTGATGTTTTTCAAATAACATTAAAACCAAATTATGGAATAAATGATTTTAAAGCTGATATAAATAATCTTTATCGTCGTGCTGGTCTTAAAGGTCTTACATGTGTATTTCTTATAACAGATGCACAAATAACTGATGAACATTTTCTTGTTTATATTAATGATTATTTATCATCAGGTGAAATATTTGGTTTATTTACTGATGATGAAATCGAAGAAATTCTTAATTATCTTCGATCTGAAGCTAAATCACAAGGATATGATGAAACAAAAGAACAAATATGGAAATATTTTATTGATAAAGTACGACGAAATCTTAAAATAGTTATGTGTTTTTCACCTGTTGGAAATATATTACGTATACGTGCACGTCGTTTTCCAGCATTATTTAGTGGAACAATTATTGATTGGTTTCATTCATGGCCAAAAGATGCATTATATTCTGTTGTTGTTCGTTTTCTTGATGATTTTAAATTAATATCAAATGATTTACGTTATGCTATAGCTAATTTTATGGCTAATACACATATTGATGTTAATCAAACATCAATACAATATTTACTAAATGAACGACGATCATATTATACAACACCGAAAACATTTCTTGAATATATAAAATTTTTTCAACATATTTATGAAAATAAACAAATGAAAATTGAACTTGAAATTGTACGAATTCGAGCTGGATTAGAAAAACTTGATTCAATTTCTGAACAAACTGCTATTTTACAAGATGATTTAAAAATTACAACAGATGAAGTTAATACAAAAGCAGAAAAAGCTGAAGCTGCATTAAAAATAGTTACTGCAGAAGCAGATAAAGTTGCAAAAGAAAAAGTTTGTTTAATAAAATTCTTTATTTTTTTGTTTTTTGTATTATTAAATTTATAATCTAGTCATTTGCTGATGATGAACGTCGAAAAATTGAAACAAAAAAAGCAGCAGTTGAAAAAGTACAAGCGGCATGTGCAATTGAATTGTATATTTATTTGAAATTTTTATTTATAAATTTTATTTTACTTAAATAAATATATAGAGCTAAAGCAGAGCCTGTACTTGAAGCAGCAAGATTAGCTCTTGAAAATATTGAAAAAGGACAATTAACTGAACTTAAATCTTTTGCATCACCACCAGAAACTGTTAAATTTGTTATGAATATGGTTGGTAAGTTATATTAAATTAATATTTCCTATAAAATTATTTTAATAAAAAAAATTTATTATAGTGGTACTTTTTAAATGGGTTGATGAAAATCGAATTATTCCTGAAAGTCAACGAACATGGACCGAAGCAAAAAATACTATTGGACCAGTAGAAAAATTTTTACAACGTTTAAAAAATTTTCAAGTTGCAAAAGTAAATACATAATTTTAACGTAAAACGTTAAACACCCCTGAAGAATCTGGAAAGATTGAGTTATTAATGAAATGAAGTAAAACTGCACGAGACCTATAAAATAAGCTAAACTCTTTTGATACTATTCAAACTGGAAAAAGAATCTCTCTTATTCCTCAATTTATTGTTTTGTTTTAGGTTACTCCACAAGTGCGAACTATTATTGATAAACTTAATACAACATTAATGGAAATTAGTAAAACAAATAGTATTGAAAGTTTAATACAACAAATTGCTGTTAAATCAGCAGCAGCTGGTGGAATTTATACATGGCTTGATAGTAATATTAATTAATTAATTTTTCTAATTAACTACATAAAATATTTGATATTAATTAAAGATACTCTTAAATTTCATACAGTTTATTTGGAAGTACAACCAAAACAAATGGCTTTAGATGCAGCTAATGAAGAATTAAGTCGAGCACAACAAGCTTTTTCAAAAATTCTTGCACGTGTACAAATACTTGAAGATTGTCTTACGGAAGAAAATCTTAAAATGCAACGAGCACTTGGAGAAAAAGATGATGCTATAAGAACAAAAGAAAGATTAGCACGCCAAATTGATTTAGCTGAACGTCTTGTTGATGGTCTTGCATCAAGTCGAATTATATGGACAAAACGTGTAGAAATATTAAAGAATGATTTAGAAACTTTAATAGGTGATGTTCTATTAGCATCAACATTTATTTCATATGCTGGATATTTTTCACGAAGTTATCGAATTAATCTTGTTCAAAATTGGAGATCAGCAATTACTGCTACGAAAGTATGTCTAAAAATCTTACAGATAACGAACTATAATAAATACATATATATACTATTTGTTTCAATCTTGAGGGTGAGGGTGAGGATGTTTTTTAATAAATAAATATAGATTAAGAAGAAAACAAAATTACCGTAAATGTAAAAGAAATCTTGAACTTACTTACTTTGAACAAATCTATTATCATAGAAGAATGTATTTCAAATATAAATAACTCAGTGCTATGGGTGCACAATAATTAAAATAATAAATACATATGAATAAACAAAATTTAGAAAATTAATGTATTTATTATTCATGTAGGGTGTTATCCCAATGCGAACTGATCTTCAACCATTATCAATTATGATTGATGATGCTGATATTGCAGAATGGTTATCTATAAAAATTTTTGCATTAATTAAATTGTATTTTTTTTTATATAGGATGAATCAAGGTCTTCCAGCTGATCAAACTTCATATGAAAATGCTGCTATTGTTACATATTGTTTACGATGGCCATTAATGGTTGATCCTCAAGGACAAGGTCTTCGTTGGATAAAAAATCGTTTTACTGATAAATTAATAACACTTCGTTATAATAGTAAAGGTTATCTTGATCGTGTTGAAGCAGCTGTACGTCGTGGTGATATACTTTTACTTGAATGTATTGAAGAAAATATTGATTCTATATTAGAACCAATAATTAGTCGAAATTTAATTCGTAAAGGAAAAGCAATTAAATTTGGTGATAAAGAAATTGATTATCATCCTAATTTTCGTTTAATAATGCAAACACGTTTAGCTAATCCACATTTTCCACCTGAAATTCAAGCCCAAACAACATTAATAAATTTTAGTACAACACGTGATGGTCTTGAAGCACAATTATTAGCTGAAATAGTTGCTGTTGAAAGACCGGATTTAGAAAAAAGTAAATTTGAAGTAACAAAACAACAAAATGAATATAAAATAAATTTAAAAAAATTAGAAGATTCATTATTAGCACGTTTAGCTACAGCTGAAGGTAATTTTATACAAAATGTTGAACTTGTTATTACACTTGAACGTACTGTTAATACATCAATTGAAATTGAACAAAAAAAAGTTGAAGCAGAAAAATTTAGTTCACAAATTGATCGTACACGTGAATTATATCGTCCAACAGCTATTCGTGCATGTATTATTTATTTTGTTATGAATGATTTATCAAAAATTCATCCAATGTATCAATTTTCGCTTAAATCATTTCGATTAGTTTTTCTTAAAGCTATTGAATATGCTGAACAAAATGAAGATATACGTATACGTATAGATAATCTTATTGATATTATTACATTTGCTTCATATTCTTATATTATTCGAAGTCTTTTTGAAGAACATAAACTTATTTTTACAATGCAATTATTATTACAGGTTAATGAAAGAAAATTTTATTAAGAAAAAAAAACAAACTTTATTTATTAATTAAAAAAAAATAATAGATTTTAATCGAAAAACATGAAATTGATATGGTTGAATTTGATTTATTATTACGAAATCCACAAGAATCACATGCAGGAAGTCCAGTAGAATTTCTTAATGAGAAAGCTTGGGGAAGTATAAAAGCTTTATCATTAGTACCAATTTTTCATGGACTTGATCGAGAAATTGAAATATCAAGTAAACGATGGAAAAAATATATTGAAAGTGAAGCACCAGAATTAGAAAAACCGCCAGTAAATTTTTTTAAAACTTTTCGAAATAAAAACAAATTCTATTTTAGGGAGAATGGAAAAGTAAACCAACAATGCAACAATTATGTATTCTTCGTGCTGTTCGACCTGATCGAATGCTTTATGCATTAAAGTAAACTAATTAATTATTAATAGATTTTTATTCTTTTCTTTTTTTTTCTGCCTAATAAAGATTATTTGTTGGTGAAAAACTTGGTAAAAAATATATTGAAAGTCGTCCACCAGATTTTGCTCGAACTTATGAAGAATCATCGAAATCAATTCCAATTTTTTTTATTCTTTCACCTGGTGTTGATCCATTAAAAGAAGTTGAAACATTAGGCAAAAAACTTGGTTATACATCACAAGCAGGAAAATTTTATAATATTTCATTAGGACAAGGTCAAGAAATTATTGCAGAAAATGCATTAGAAATTTCAGCTAAAGAAGGACATTGGATTGTTTTACAAAATATTCATTTAGTACGACATTGGTTATCAATATTAGAAAGAAAATTAGAACGAATATTAGAAACAAGTCAAGAAAATTTTCGTCTTTTCATGTCAGCAGAACCTAGTGCAGATATAAGTGCACATGTTATACCACAAGGAATTTTAGAAAATTCAATTAAAATTACAAATGAATCACATACAGGTAAAAAAAAAGACAAAAATTTAATAATTATTAAGAAATATTAGATAATATGAAAATTTTTATAAAAGAATCACAAAAAAAAGCTTAATAAATTTATTTTGTGTATTTAGGAATGTTAGCTAATCTTCATAAAGCATTAGATAATTTTGATCAAGAAATTCTTGATTCATGTAGTAAAGATACACAATTTAAAGTTATTCTTTTTGCTCTATGCTATTTTCATGCTGTTGTATCTCAACGAACCAAATTTGGTCCTATTGGTTGGAATCGGTAAGAAAAATTTAATTTTCAAAAAATGAAATAATTTTATTTTAACAGAAAATATCCATTTTCTTCTGGTGATTTACAAATTTGTATTGATGTTCTACGTAATTATCTTGAAACTAATATTAAAATTCCTTGGGAAGATCTTCGTTATATATTTGGTGAAATAATGTATGGTGGACATATAACAGATGATTGGGATCGTCGTTTGTGTCGTAATTATCTTGAAACATATTTAAATCCAACAATGTTTGAAGGTGATCTTTATTTGGCACCTGATTTTCCATTACCACCTCCACTTGATTATAAATCATATCATATTTATATTGATGAAAAACTTCCAAGTGAATCACCAAAACTTTATGGATTACATCCAAATGCTGAAATTGATTTTCTTTCTCAAACAAGTGAAAAACTTTTTCGTATACTTATTGAAATTTCACCAAGAGATACAAATTCAGTATCTCATGGTCAAAGTGGAACGATGTCACGAGATGAAAAAGTAATTATTTATATATATAAGTCATTAAAAATTCAATAGATTATTGTACATACTTAGTTTTATATGATTACGAAACTCGAGCCCCTGTAGCTTACATAATGGATACATACCTGTAACAATACTATCATCCACTATTTTTGTTAACTTTTCTATAATTTATTTTGATAAATCTGGAATAAAACAAATTTAAAGCTTTTTTATATTAACGATTGATACATAAAATATGAGTACTAACTGTATTATCTTCAAACTAATAACCAAGACATTAAGGAAATTTGAAACAATAGTACATAATAGTGTTGTTACAGATTCTCTTACATAGTACGACCTATAGATTACAAAACTTTGTGATTATATAAGACTAAGTATGTGCAAGTAATCTAGCAAAATTTCAAAAACTTTGCTTTTGTTGTGAATGTGAGAACAATTGACTTTAAAATTGTTTCAGAATTTCTGAGACAATCCTTATATATATATGTAATTTAGATTCGAAATGTACTTGAACAATTTCAAAGTCATATACCTGAAGATTTCAGTATAATTGAATTACGTGCACGACTTGATGAACGTAATCCATATGCTGTTGTTGCTTTACAAGAAGCTGAAAGAATGAATCATTTATTACGTGAAATTCGACAAAGTTTAAAAGAACTTGATGGTGGTCTTAAAGTTTGTTTTATTAATGTTTTGCTTTTTCTTTTAGAATAATCCATGATTCTATCTTAGGGTGAATTAGCAATATCATCTGAGATTGAAATTTTACAAGAATGTTTTTATCTTGATCTTGTACCTATTCAATGGGCTAATAGAGCATATCCATCACTTTATGCATTAGGTTTATGGTTTCAAGATATGTTAAATCGATATCGAGAAATAGAAAATTGGATAGCAGATTTTCAATTACCAAATTCTGTATGGTTAGGTGGTCTTTTTAATCCACAATCATTTCTTACTTCAATTATGCAAGCAGTAGCACGAAAACAAGATTGGCCACTTGATCGTATGTGCCTTATGGTTGAAGTAACAAAAAAACAAAAAGAAGAATTACAAATTACACCTAAAGATGGTGCTTATATTCATAAGTATGATAAAAAAAAAACAAAATATTTATTTATTTATTTTCTATTTTATTAAATTAGTTTATATATTGATGGAGCACGATGGGATAAACAAAGTAATTTATTAGTAGATGGAAAATTAAAAGAATTATGTCCACCAATGCCAGTTATGTTTGTTAAAGGTAAATTTTATTTTTTTCAAAATATGTTAGATGTACAATAAAACAAATGTTTTTAGCTATACCAATCGATCGATTGGATACAAAAGGTACTTATGATTGTCCAGTATATCGAATAAAAACACGAGGAAATACGTATATTTGGCATTTCAATTTGAAAACAAAAGAAAAATCCTCAAAATGGGTACTTGCTGGTGTGGCGCTGTTATTACAAACATAAACATTAAGATTTTAAAAAAAGTTTTATTTGTGAATAGTCTAATCTTGTTTTAAACTTTGAAATATTCAATACATGTACATTACTACAAAAGAGAGATATTCACAAGAAATCAAACTTATACTAGTCTAATCTTAATTTCTCATGGGCCTCTATTTGAGAGTTACTTTCTTGTATAGTAATATATGCATGGAGCGATGGAATTCGTGAATTATTTGATTTTATACATTATGGTCCATTTTAATCTTTTACACTTCATCAGATGAATAATATGAATATCCAATTTCTATATAATTGTGATCTTCTACCATTCCATTATGATTATATCTTATATACACATGTATGCATATCAACCAATTAAAAGTAAAAATGATCAATGATCATTTCAAAAAGCAATTGCTTATATATGCAAGGAATATCTCGATAGAACTCGAACACAAAGTAACTGGATCGTTCTCTTAATATTAAATATCTAGTACAATTTCCTATGTTAAATAAAAAAAACAAAAGAAAATTCTAAAACAACTTATTCTTTATGCTGTTATTGTTTGTTTAGCTGTAAATAAATTGTTTATGGTCATCGAATCTATTTAGACAAAAGATCAATTCAAACAATAGAATAGAGTGAATCCATAGAGATCCTCCCACCATTTATCAAACGGCTGATCCACTTGAGGAAACATTATTGATAAAAAAAAAGGACCAAACTTCATTACCAAATTTCTGGAGTTCCACTTCAATTCCTCAGTACATGTCGAGATACATGAAGAAGGTCAAGTAGCTCAGCTAAAGCGAGCTACAGACAGTGTTCCAGGGCTAACTCTTTGTGCCGAATCTTACGAAAGGGCCTAGAAAATTATCCTTCATAAATAGAGTCTCGACTTCTGGGGTACTCCTGTGGAAAAGCGAGTATATACCGTATTTCATCAGTGCTAGTAACCAGTGATTGCTAATATCTTAAAATATCTTATTGATTCTTAACGTTTCTATTCTCTTGCTTCACGCACTATGATAGCTGAACTACATAGCGTTTTGATCACAGTCCTAGATTGTTTCGAACAAGACAAACGTGACTATCATGCTATTAGCACTTTTTACCTTTACATTTGTAACAGTTCTCAGACCACAACTTCAATGAAAATATCGATACTTCGTTCAATCAAATGGAAGGAAGAGCGAGAGTCATAAATTAAAGATTATCGTGCAAGAGCGTCACCAAACGATCGGGTACTATGTAAGTCATTTCTCAACCAATTTGACCCCTCTTCTCTTGTTTCAGAGTAATGAAAATCTTTGATCTCCGGCAGAAGAAAATCATCATGCATGATTAGAACTGGTCCTCTGTTCAGTGCCATCATTAAAGTCTGAAATAATGAGCCGCAGTGAGTGTAGATCCTAGCTGTACAAAGGAATTAAACAATGTACACGATTTTCTGGTTAAATCTAAACTGAACTATGAAGGATATTCGACATTAGAGAATCTGCTAATTATCGTTCTTCGAAAAAACAATAAATGTCAATTAAATGGTTTTCAAAGGAAATGCCTTCATAAAACGCTCAAAATCTTAGGACAATAGAGACGACTGTGTCAGAGTTAATATCGATCGCGTGATGCTTAAATCGACCCTCTACATATGGAGGCTAATGTACGAAAAGTTTAAGTTTAAACAAATATAAACATCGAATGAGTCATGGAATATCGTACAGAATAGATCATTCACTAGAATTATTTCTCTTTATACTATCTTTTGTGCAAACTCAATGCTGAGACCAAAATATTACCAACATTCAACGAGACATGCAACATCTACATCAGGAGTAAAGGGAATTAGATCAGTCTCAATGAAATTATTCCTGTTTTTAATGAGTCAGTATGATATCATGGGCACTCGTGTGTATTGGCTCTGTCCCAGATGTCATACATTGGAATTAAATGAAATGAAAACTCAACAATCCATGCAAGTCTATAACAACCGAGAGTTCATAGATGATGAATCTATGGCATAAAACATTTCTTCTGATAGAGGTGATGATGATGAAGAAGATATCGACAAAAGCGTTTCATGTGATAATAAAGACAATGGTTACATGAATGACAACATGGAAGCTAAGACAAAAGACAACGATGAGAAGACTGATGTTGAATTAATGGATGAAGAATTGGTTATGACCCGATTGAATGTGTATGCTGATTTTTTTGCACCAGTAGTTGTCCTGAAACATTTAAACGGTATTTGCATTTGTACGAAGTTCTATTGAAACATTTTCAGATCAAAAGAGGATCCAACAACGTGAAAATGATTTATATTTCAAAAATTCATAGCTGGTTGCTAAATGATCCTTAAATTAATCTAGATCAGTTGATAACGGGCCTTTCTATGCACTGTACACTCGATTAGGAAACTGGAATATCGATAATAGAAAGAAAAAAACCAAGCATGGCTTGCATAACATTTGAATGTGTTCAACGAGCGTATTTCGTAGCAATGATGAACAAGACGATTCCTCTTTCATAAGTTTATTCGAAATGCACGTGATTTGCATATAAAACATCGAAAAAATAAGAAAAGAGAAAAAAATGTCTATTTAGTTGATACGACAGAATGTATTGTATCGAGCATTTTATCAATATTTCCACATAATAATAAAAGTTCTCTTCAAAACAAGGTGAGTAATGTTGATGAATGTAAAGGATTCTTTCGGCTCTTATTATATTATCAGCATTACTCATTCAGAGACATTCATAGATGAGCAAATTGAATACTCAAAATCATTTCCATTTTTTCAATTTTATGATAAATCAATGATTCGTTTTGAATTTTTTTAGACTAATTCGGGGGGCTCCCTTTTCGTCCTCGCTTTTTTTTACGAACATCGGTCTTAGATGTCCGTAACGCCACCCAGTTGTTGTAAAAGTGTCCGGATGTCCGAAATGGAAAAACCGGAAGATCGAAATGAAAATACCGGATGCCCGGAGCAAAAATTGTCCGATGTTAGAAACGGTAAATTACAGGGTGTTCGTAACATAAGATACCGGATGCCCGGAGCAAAAATTGTCCGATGTTGGAAACGGTAAATTACAGGGTGTTCATAACATAAGATACCGGATGCCCGGAGCAAAAATTGTCCGTTGTTAGAAACGGTAAATTACAGGGTGTTCGGAAGGAAAAGGAGACTGATGTTCGTTAAGATATACTTTATTTTTCATTATATTCTACTGGAGTTTTTTTACAAAAAATCATAACATAACAAGTACAAGTTTTAACATATCACACACATAAATAACACACTGCAGCTTTGTTTTTATCAGTGATTTTCACAATTTATCTGTAAAATTCATCGCTCATTCATGATCTCTACTTCCGAGAAAATCTAACTGAATGTATATACCTGTAGAGGTCACTATACCCAACGACATACAAATATACTATATGAATGAATTATTCTCCATTTTAAAAAGCAAACATCATAATTCATTCTTAACAGCCATCATTTTATATTCCAAACATTCTGCAAATTATCGTTTCGAACATCGATCATTTTTTGTTCCACTCTTCCGTCATTTTATGTTACGAACTCCTTGTAGTTTACCGTTTCTAACATCGGACAATTTTTGCTCCGGGCATCCGGTATCTTATGTTACGAACATCCTGTAATTTACCATTTCCAACATCGGACAATTTTTGCTCCGGGCATCCGGTATCTTATATTACGAACACCCTGTAATTTACCATTTCCAACATCGGACAATTTTTGCTCCGGACATCGGTAACTCAAAATTATACTCCCGATCATCCGGTCATGGTACCGGATGTTCGGAAGAGTGAGGACGAAAAGGGATTCACCCACTAATTCCAAGTCAATTCCAACTCAACAAATTGAAATTGGTGGATGCCTACTAATAAGTATAATTCCGTTAGTAAATCAATCTACAAATATTTAAGATTAAATTGAATCATGGACTATTTTTAGAAACGTTTGACATAAAAAACAAATCTTTCAGCTAAAGAATAAAAAAGTATTTTTTCTAACAATTGACTCGACAAACAAACATTTACAGCTGAAAAATAGAAAAAAAACTTGTGCTTTAAGTTGCAGAAAAATTGTATTCATAAATAATCGTGTTTGTTAATGTTTATACTGCTCCTATTGATCGACTCTTTTCGACTACCCGGATCGAAAAGTATGGGTCAGATCCGACAGGAAGACATAGGAAATGGACGAAAAACGGAAGCAGTATTCCGGTGGATGTATTCGGCGGCCGAATTTATCCGGTTCCGTCCGGAACCGACAAAAACTTGTCAAAACCAGCATCTGAATACGGTTACTAGATTCTTGTGTCGAATTTCTGACATTTCCTGGCGGGTTACATCCAAAAACGGTCTCTTTCATAAGGGTTTTCGCCGGAAAATCACGGAGTACTGCTTCCGAAATCATCAACCTGAATACGACAATAAAAATCATTCAGAAAAACAGGAAAAAAGGTATCATACGAAACGTAAAAATAGAATCTATTTTTGACACTATCTTACAGATCCGAAAATGATAAATGAAAGAAACATGTTTGTAAAGTAATTGTGTTTCTATTTGGAAATATATTAATTAAACATTTTTTAAAAATAGTAAATCGATGAAAAAAGATTTCATAGCTAAATTCTAATTGATAGTAATTTGAAATGTTCGAATTTGCATTGGATTAAGAGTAATCGTTGTCACTTTCGTTGGATGTTGCTCTAAAAAGTATAATTAAAACACTTTTCAACTAAATTTAACTTACGAAATGTATCAACATGTGATGATTCTCGATCTTTTGTCATCCAATCGAGTCGATGCAATTCAGATAATGGTAAATTGGCATTCAATGTTAATTCAGTTGTGTTACTAATCGTACCAATACTTTTAAACAATGTTTGTAGATCTAACATCAGCGGTTGTGAATAGATTTCATCTTCATACAATTCAAAATAATGTTCAACACGCACAAGATATTGTTTTGGTCCTAATTGATCGAATGTCAATAGATGTACATTCATTGGCATTACATCAGACAGAGCAGACCAACTTTGATGATAAATATTCGAATAATTCGCATAAGATGATGTATTCGGTAATGCGTAAGTCGCTAGAGGATGCATGAACAATTGTTGAGCACCGATTCGATGTAGTCGAGCACTATCTGATGGTTGTTCAATAAGAAGTATATGTTTACCAGATACAACAAGACCTTTGTCGTAGGCAGTTTCATTTAAAGCTTCACCCACACCCAACGAATCATCGTGTAATATTCGACGATGAACCATTATTTCGATCGAACCATCGTACATACTTCCACCACCTTCGGATCGATCTATTAGATAATTTAAGACGAAATAATAAAAAGAAAAAGACGTTCATTTGAAAAATGAATCTTACCAGTAAGGATAGTCAATTGTCGATTGTGATCTCGAATCCAAATGCGACTATTAATTGGATAATAATTACCACTAATTGGTTCATTAACAAAATAAGGCCATGTTGGTCGATAATCACGAATACGTTCCAGAACTTCACGTCCGTTAGCATCAGTATAATATTTCTTTCCACTATCAATATTGGTATCATAACGAATAATAATCTCTTTACCAATATTATCATTGATTGGAATTGGTCCAACTGTCCATTCGAGTTCAATCGCTGATGTTCCACGATAGAGATTGATCTCTTGACTAATCCATTCATTGAAAACAATCGATGCTTTTTGTACAGTGTCTGTTTTTGTACAATTTCTATTGTTGTTTCGAGAAATAAAGAAATAATCATCCAAAATATTTATTAAACAGAATTACTCACATGCTACGTAAAAGACTCACAGGCAGTGCTTCCGAAAACAATGGTCGAAAGATGTAAGCACCTGATGGTGGTATTTCTGGAGTTGTATTACTTCTGGTAGCACCTTGAACAAAACAATATATGAAAATTTCAACTATCTTGAACAAATCTTGATCAAAGGTATGACCAATTTTTAAGAATACTTTCAATATTTTTGTTGATTTAATCGAAAATAATACTTACTGATATACCAATAGAAGCCCTGTTCATTAAATGATACTACCAAATCCTTATCTAAATTGACAATATGTTTCAAATGACCTTGATCATCGAATTCTACACGTAGATGCTACAAATGACGAATAATCTGTCAATAATGCCCTTCAAAACTCAATACCCTACTTCGTTCTGCAGAACGCATGCTTCATTCGTCGTCGATGTTACATTTTTGTGCTCGATTTTCTTCGCATCAACTTGTTTACTCTTGTTGGAAAGTTGATCTATGAATTTTGTTCAAAATCCGATTTTTCTTATTTATAGATACCTTTCGCTTGGAAATAATAGGTATTGTAACCAAGCGCTGGCAACGATGCTTCAAATAGATACTCATTCTGAGCAGAACTCGTTCGACCAGGAATATTTTTTCTTGTGACTGAAATCGGAAGATACTATAAGAAAGAAAAAAAAATCAGAATTTTTTCCGTCATATATCATTGATTGTGTACCTCAGCTAGTATAAGATTTCCTATTGGATCACGAATTAAATATTCTTGAGTAACAGGAACACGATGATGAATTGTTACTGGATGAATGGTTGGATTCCAGAGTGTTAATGTGAACTAAAAAGAGAATCGAGACAATTTCTCTTGTCATACGAGTTATGTACAAAAATTCTACATACATGATCTTGTCCTTCAATCGGCAGACATTCACTAATGTTCGTGTACGGACAGAGAAATTGCCGGGGAATCGACGTTGTTTGACCTTGTTTAGGCAATAGTTTCGTATAAGCATCATTGATCACTTCCTAAAGAATATTCATCTCACAGTATTGATTGTGTGTCAAAAGATGTACCATTGCTCGATCTATACCATCGGAGAGTCGTTGAGCATAATCATTGGCTACATGTTGCCTCTCTGTTCCACTAACTGCATCATGATGTTGAGCAATTCCCATTGCTTCACCTATACGGTAGAATTACCGATCGATAAATCAAATGAATATACATTTCACTTACTCAACACAAAAATTATACTTCGTAGATTCTTTTGTGAAAATCCGTTAAGTTGACGAGTTACTTGAAGAATATTATTTGCATAACGTTCATAACGTTTCAATGCTGGTCTTGAAGTATAATAGCCAGTCCAATATCCGAATGGAACATTAGCATATGGAAAGAAATCATCAGTTTTCGATGTCCATTCTCTTTCGGCTTTATTCAAGGCATATAAATAGCATGATGGTGTTGAATAAAAGACATTGACATGACTACCATTCTCTTGCTGATCAATATCAACTCGTATAAACTCAATCAAATATATGAAAATGACATACCTCAAGATTAATATAATGAATTAATTTGTCCAAATTTTTCAATTTATTATAATTCTGATCCTGAAAATCACCACCCATCGTTATCATGATATGGTTGGTTGCGTAGATGAGAGCCTACAATGAATAAAAACAAAATTTCCGAGAAAATCATCTTTCAATAATGTCTTTTTAAACAAACTTGAGCCTTTGCCGCTTCGATAAATGCTCCAACACGTTCTGGTACATTATAGTCGTTCAATCTTTTATCGTCCTAAAATCATTCAATTCATAGAGAAAATAGAGAGTTAATAAATAATGATACACACCATAATCGGTTGATCTGAACATAGCCAATCAAAACAAAATGAACTCGGTCCACTGTAATGACGTTGCAGAATACCTGTGAAAAGCCAACTTTGACGATCTACAAACATTTGGATGTTAGAATTTCAAGGTTTACATGAAACTTCGTCGTAGATTTGCATTTCGAAGACGAAATCTGATCGGATTGAAATATTTAAAGAGATACTAACCTAAATTGGCACTTCCTTTCCAGACCATTTCTAAGGTCTTTTCCAAACTACGAAATATCTGATCTTGATAATCAACACGTCCAAAAAATAAACCATCAAAGCCCATCTACGGAGAAATTATATCTATATCAAATATGAATTCATCAGATAGATACAACTTGTGCAAAGAGTGAAGCAACTTCTCGCGAATGACCGAATGGATCGATTTGCCAGCCTATTTTTGGTCGAGCACATCCACCAAATGTGTCAAGCAAGAATTCAGCACCTAAACTATGTTGATCAATAATCGAATTGTAATGTGTTGTTGCTTCATCATTCATGGACCAACCACCAGAGATAAATTCAAGACGACCTTTACAGATTTAAGTAAAAAGTCCGTTTATGTAGCAGGTACAAATTCGACTGACACAAACCTTCGTTGACGAGTTGCTTGACTGTGTTGCGCATGTCGTCTGATTGTTCATTCCACCAACGCCAAAAATAAGCCATTTCGACATAGATATATCGACGATCAGGGTTTTCCACTAATTCCTGCATAATTGTGTCGAGAATATATTGGACACCTTGAGGACCAATATCCTTACGTGCTAAAAGATCAATTCATCAAATTATTCATAGTTATCATGTCGTTCAAATCATGTCTTACATCCATAGTAATACTCATCGACTGTTTTTATATAACCAACATCGTCGTGTGTGTGAGCTACGATATGAACATTGAGTTTATCAGGTTTACCCAAATTGCATGACTAAAAACATGACGATATGTCTATTTGGAATACTCTACATAAATGTGTGCTTTCTTACATCATAACCACAATTATTTGATGACTTGGATGGCGCTGCAAGACTGTGTATTGCGATGAAAAGAAGAATTCCACAAAATTTTACCACATACATAGTCTATAAATGTTAATTATGTCATCATAATCGAAATGTTGCTAACGAATTTCTTACTTTCAAACGATCCTCTCTAAAAAAAAGACGCAACATGTGCGCACTTCAGTTTACAATCCAAAGATAAGAATGTTATTTTTTCAACCATTCATCTTTGCTACTCAAGGTAGACGAGGAGTAATGATAAGAGATGCACTTCGTCGGTTCCATCAGTATTATTGTCTTGATGCTACTAATGTGATTAAATAAGGGCGAAGGTAACTATCTTGAGAGAAAAATAAAATGAAAAACAGACTGATCTGTGTATCTATGACACAAGCAAAGGCGAGAAAAAGGTAGACTTTATGTATTCCAAATTTTTTTTGGGGCACCTGTCATACTCATGAACATGGGCGGTACATTTCTACTGGTGCCCATACTTCAATATGCTCCCTTGGGTTCTCATCTCCTACTAAAGGGGAGTACTCTTGGTCCCTGATGTCCTACATAGCAATGGTATCCACGGATGCTCATTTTCTATATAACAATGGTACCCTTGTGTCCTTATGCTTTATGTGATGGTGGTGTCATTGGATCCTAGTGTAGTTTATAACGCTAGTGTCAACTATTGAGTCATGCCCTTTATAGGGAAGTACGCATAAATCCTGGACATTTTTCTAGATCTAGTCCTTTTTGTTTCTCACGGACTATATAAGAGTTCCCAATAAAACTGTAAGACTCTAAGGCATGAGGTAGTAAGTCGCAGTGGTTTGTGTGAACGTTTGTTTTTTGTCTCGGATATGCATGAAAACCATATCCATGAAGGCAGTTCAAGTTGTTTTTACATAAAAACACATTATGGCATCTCATACAGTTTCCTTTCTAATGCATTCAACTGATATATCGAAACGCTTATTATTTGATCGATCAACAATCAATACGAGAAAAGATTCACGTGATTTGAAAAAGTCATAGTTTCAGAGTATTTATCGCTTAAACTTATCTTCCTACTGGTATCAACAACAGAGAATGGTCAGATGTTATTATGCTTAGGTACAATATTAGGTTTTTATATGTAAATCGGAAATAGCGATATAAATGCTCTAAATCTGCGAAAATTGAAATTTTGATTTTTAATTAAAATTTAATCGAATTCACCATTTCGCATATATGATATTATGCAGGCTCTCTTGGTTAATGATTTTTCTTGTTACTTTGCCACTTTATCTATTATACGTGGATTATGTACTCTCGAAATAATAAAAGGTTTAATAGATAAGAAAAACTGACGGGGAAATAAACACAAACTTGAGTTGATGAAAAAAAAATAGATTTAAGTTTGGCTAGGTGTCGCCATTTCTATGTAATTGTTACTAGAGAACTCATATGAATAGAATTAAGTCCAGATTTCTTGCTATTTCATTTAATTTGTATTGGCTTCTGCTACCACTAAATATACAACAAATGCAATCTATGAATGAACATCGTGAAAATACTAAAAACGTACCTCTTTAACTCAGATTAAAAAACATCAAATCATTGATATACAGAATGATTATTCATGCTTTACTGATACTTCACCAGTTATTACCCATAAAGAACTTTGAAGACAATAGAAACTCAGCTCCAACACAATCAAAACAGTGATGCATGGAAGATTATAATTGCTCAAGTAATTATCTTTCAGCGCAATAAACCGTTACTTGTTGGAAGACAACAAAAAATTCCTCCATTGAATACCTCTTTGAGGAAAAGCTATTCTGCAAAAGTAGTAATAACGTGTAAGCTTTTATAAAAGGTAATCGAGATCAAGCCATCCAAATAGATAATTAATATCTTAACGCTGTACCTCACTCCCAGACATATGTTTCAACAACAGGTTGCCCATATAAGAATATTGAGTTAAAGGTCCGGTAACAGATTGAATACCTATTTGAAATTTATAACTGCAATTAAATTTGTCAAGTTTGAATCCGTATCCTTAATTTCGTAGAGGAGCCTTACCTTAGAAAGACAATCGAATCAAAAAGTTTTCTCTAATTATAGTGCCAAAAAACTGATTACAGTACAAGAACTTCACTTTCTTTTAGAACAGTAATATCAAAGCGATGGCAGCATGCCGATGTATCGTTGTCTCCATTCGATTATTAAGCGCACCAATAATAGTAAAAAAGCATATCTATTCTAAAAGCTATAACACAGATAACATCAGTTTTTGATGCCAAAAATCTATACCAGCTATTCCGCATACCTTTCTACAGCAACACAAGCAAAACCTACTCTACTGTTAATGATATCTCGAATAAACCTAGCAGAACAGAATACTTTCGCCTATCAACCTTTCATTGCGAATGAGCCTGAACTTTATAATTGCTCGCACCTATAAGCATGAGCTTGAGTCATCTACCGTGTATCTGAACTTAGCGATATTATCCAAGACAGTATATAATCAGCTATCTACCATAATCTGATACACGAGACGAGGACTCAATGATACCCTTCTTATATAGGACATGACGACCAAAGAGTATTACCCTCACCAGGGGATGAGAAACCAACGGTCTCATGTTATATAGGACGTCAAAACCAGGGGTACCATCCAATAGTACGACATAAAGCCCCAAGAGTACTATTCCCTTACACATGTAAAACTGAAACGCACATGGGACACATCTAGACGCGTCTTGAAAGATGCATTTGAATGCATTTCAACTAACAGTTGTGTTCAGACATATTTCATAAAGATAAACTTGAATTTTTAGAAATACTTTTAAAGTAATTCTAATCACATTCATAGAACACATTTGTGTTAAAGAAATTCATATATATTATTAAGTTTAAGTAGCAAATGTTTCTTGTGTAGAAAAACTTATTTTAAGTAAAAATAATAGTGCACGATTACTCGCATGTATTCGAATCTTCCAAATGAAAGGCAATTACACAGGAATCAAAACACTTATTTATAATCTATTAATATTCTTCGATTGAACTGTTATTAACTATTTTTGATTGGTAACATGAAAGTACACAACTTTTTAAAATTATAAACAAAAAAACACCATGTCATTAAACTAGAAAAGATATTATCAATTAAATGCTGAAGTGATATATTCTAAATAAGAAAAAGGGTTTTAATGTGAGTTTATATTAAATACATATTCTAATCGTTACGTTCTTTCAATAGTGGAAAAATGTTACATAATAAAATTAGTACCAAAATATAGATTTTACTTTTTTTATTCAATCTATAAATGAGTTTTTTTATGCATAATCTTAATTGCTTAATTCCGATTGAAAATATCAACAACTGAGAAAATTTTAATTTGTTTTAAACTAGATTTTATAAGATAAAGACTCTAATTTTAAATTTTTATTTAATATCCATGAAAATAAAATGAACCTTATTTGTAACAAATGAACTATAATCAATTAACTAAAACCTTTAGTCAATCATATATGAAAAAAATCGTTGGTGACGAATATATATTAGTCTATTGAGTAAAGTTTTTTAATTCAACATATATAAGTAAATAAAAATCTTTTTTTGTGATAAATAAAATATACAAAATTGAGCGAAAGTTTTATTTAATAAATATACGGAAAAAAATTTATTCCTGAGAAATAAATTATAACCAATTTAAATTTTCTATTCAAGATATATAATTAAATAAATCATAAGTCATTGATTAAGAGTTATTTACAAAAAAACACTAAACATGTGTATTTGGTGATATCTTATTTGCAGTTAGTTTAAGATAAATGTAAACTATTTTTCTTCATAATATGAGTTTAAAAATAAATTAAATTTCTTATAATTATAATTTTTTAGATTTATATTACTATTAATTTAATTTACTCTTAAATTAAATTTGAAACAAAACGTAAATTAATATCTCTAGTATCGAAATAACATTTTTTTATCAGATGTAATTGTTCACATATTATTCAGTTTTTATTATAAAATAGTGCTGGAAAACAATTTAAAGTTTTATATTGACATAATAACATATATATGGTCTCGAAATTCATTTTATACTTAAAAGCAGTTTAAAAAAAAAGATATCTATCTATAGAAGATAATTTTTCGAGTTGATATAGCACAGATGTAACTAAGTTGCTTTTTAATTCAAAGTCTTCTGTCCTATACTCGATCATCGCACATATCATACTTATCATGTAAGTCAACTAACTTGTTCTATAGTATGCTTCCAGGAAAGAACTGATCATCAGATGGCATTTGTTTTTGTAACGCGTTTAAATACTAAACATTTTCACATGAGTATAGTAGTGAGTCAGAAGCAAAGGGTACTTCCCTATGGTAGGACATGAGTACCTAAGAGTATTTCTCTTATATACAAGTGTTTGCAAAAAAATTTGGAAGTTTTTTTTTCTTAAAAGGGTTTTCTCTGCTATTATAAGTAACTACAAAAGTCATTTTTTGAGGACCAAGCCCTCGACAGATATACCACACTTTGTATGTATTGAAGTGTGATTTCTTTCTTTTTGATATATATTTATTCATTTGTGTTGTCAACCAATAATTTGAAAAGTCATCATATTTCAATTTTGTCTTTTTTGGAATAGGGACATACGATCTACTTCTCTTATTCATCATGAAACAAGCATTCCATTGAGCACTCTTTATTATGATATTGAAAACTTAAAAGAAACAAGTTCAATTAAACATTGAGGTGAAAATGGTCGCCCACGGATCCTTGATGAGAAAGAAAAAAAAAGTTAGTGGTCAATATATAAGGTATAATAATGGAATAACCGTTAGAGAAATAAAAGAAAATCTATCGAAAATGGATCACAATTCAATATCTATATCAACAATGAGTCGTCATCTTCGACTGTCAATTCCTACACAAAACTTTGACAAGATACTTGTTTGAGGAAATATTATGTTACAAAATGGGCTAGTTCTATTGCAGACACTTCAATATTATATTTAGAGAAGAAGTTCAGAAAAAGAAACTGATGAATTCCAACATTTTGCAGCTGAAAAAGCCAAAAAATTTGAGATATCCATGACAAATAATTCTGATATAGTCAAAAAACGAGATATTTGTATAATATATTTTTTTATAAGCCAATCATAATAGTATGAAACTATACCATTGTATAGTACTCGACGTGGACTAAGTTTTTTTTACAAACACCTCTATATTACCTTATAAATTTTTAAAAAGTAATTCTTTCACCCCACACTACTCTATACAATCAAGACAAACCTGTTTGAAATGACGAACAATAAGAATTTTATAAGAACATAGACAACACAGTGAGCAAATATGTTTATATATACAACGAAAGAGAAAAAGAAGAAAGAAAATAAAAAATAGCTGGTATATGTTTGTATACGAGGAGTCACAGTCATTTATTCATTCATACTATTTGTGTCATCTCTAATGATGATCGCCTTGAAAGAAACAAATTTGTTTTCATGTTATCAAGATCACCATTGTTTTAACATACCATTTTTTTCTGCACTTATTTTTCTTCTCTCTCATACGTTCTGCTCTCTACGTCTATCGATATATGCGTGATATTTGAATGATGAAAGAAGTTAGAAAAGCAAAAGAAGCATTAAACGTACTATTTCAATCTGATCTAATAGAGCTGTGACAGGCAAATAGCGATTTTCTGTTATTCATATTATATATAGTGTGTACGAATGTTATATAACGTTCGTGCACACTAGAGCACTAGCAAATAAGATATCTTTTTTCGCTCATGTATACCTTTCTCTTCTCTTTCGTTTCTATCGATGCGCTGAGACAAAAAATATCCGCACATCGGATATTTTATGTGGAGTGAATTATCTTCTTATCTGCTAGCACTCTGCATATATACAACGTGAATAAGAAAAGAAAAGAAAAAAAAACATCGTTATTTATCGCCGCCCTAATGATTTTATCTAAATGAAGAAGCAAACAAAATAGAAACGAAAAGAAAAAAAGATTTCGACTATTTGCAACCCTAATAAGAAATAAAATAATTGTATCACGATCAACAAATTTTCATATACAGGTAAGAACTGTCTTTAGAAAAATTTCATGGTTATTTTAAAAAGAACATGCCTTCAAAAGACTGTTTTCTTTGTCCACGATTTCTTTCAATTGGGAATATGTCAGGGAGTGATTAGGAGTATTTTCCAACAGTTTATAATGGAAAGAACTATGTTATGATGCAGAAAAGTACACGTTACTGATCGATGGATTTCAGAATATCATTCTTTCTTCGCATGAAAACATTACATTTTATCCCCTAAAACATGTCAATGCCATCGTGTTCAGCATATCTCACAATTGAAGTTTCTCCTATCCAATGAAATAGTTGACTATCTCGTAAATTCATTTGAAAATAGTATTGAACTTCTGATGCATTCCTAATCGAAGAAAATTAAAAAAGTTGTGGGCAAGAAAATAACCTTATTCGTAGATGTCTTTTCAGATTTCTAAAAATCTAAACTGTACATTCATTGATCAGTATGTTTGGATACAAATAATGAGAAAGTGAAACAATTTCCTACACCTTTATGTATTAATAAACAATTTATTGTAGTCAACATGGAATATCCATATAGTTAATAAGTGATATTATGGACGACAATTGACTCCAAGTATTCGATTATGTAATCACTTTAAAATCAAATACTTGATTACAAAAAACAGAAGATTAGACAAAACGGCTAAAATAATTTCAAACACTTTTCTCATAACTTATAACTTATTGAATAATCGACTCCTTTTATTTGCACAAGGAACAAATAAATAGTTATATACTGTTCCTAACGATATAATTCATACTTTTTACCTATATTTCCTTTATTGTTTCATTCTTTTTCCAATTTCTATGAACAATGAATATGAAGAATCCAATCAAACCATCCATCAAAAATTGATCGTTCATGTTTTAACGGTATCCCTAGGGAAAATATTTTTCATATAAGCCTTTGCCATGTTCATTTGTCAAGTAAACAATACTCACTGTGGCCGAAGGAGGATTTTTAAAATAATTATTTCAGCTGCATTCAAGTTTCGACAAAGTATTCTGAAGTTCTTTTCTATGTAATATACGATGCCAAAGTAATTGCCGAATCTTCGATTATGGATCTTTGCTTAGGAACATCGAACAAAGTTACTTTTCTTTTTATTAAAAAGAGCACTTTCTGAAAAACAAAAATTATACAAAAGAATATTTTTGAAAATGAGTTTGGGTAGGAATACATCTATATGGAAAACAGTACAAGAAAAAGCTCCTTTATTGGACATGTTTTTTCCTTATAAGGAAAGACGCTTGAGGTTGTGTGATTATAAAAGCTCTAAGCGTTTTGATTGATCTCTTGAATAGAGTACGATAATTTATGTTTTGATCCACTTTTCAATCAGGATTTCGCACATGTTTGATTAGTTTAAATAAAACAACTGATAAAACTTAATTATTAGTTTTTCAATACTAAATAATTTTCGTCTTTTTTCTAAAGCACATTTTGTGAACTAGTATTCAACTCTCTACAAAGTCACATTAGTTCTGTTCTTTGCTAACATGTCTTAAGGCCTGAATAACCAAAGAATAAGTTGCGATAAGATAATTTTTAATTCCACTTTTCTTGAGAAAAAAAACTATATATGTGTAACTAACGTCGAAAACTAAACTAAATGACCAGTTCAATTTTCTTAAAATCTGACTTTCAGAACATCGAAAATGATCAAGAGTGACATATCTAGAATAAGAATTCGGTACTGATTCCAAATCTCACCTTATTTTTGCTTAAAAAGGTCAAGAAAGAGAAAAAATTGATGAGTTTTGAGGAGAGGTTTATTTTGACATCTTTTAATTTTTTTATCTTAGCTAGCGTATTGTCATAGTGTGGAACCCTGAAAGTCATACAGGAGTATGTAGAATTATTGATTCTATCCAAACCATGTCAAACGGACCCAAAAATGGCTATTTTTAGATGCATACTCCATCAAAACTGAAAGAATACCAAAAAGCTTGCTTTTCTGACCTTTTGAATGCTTTTTCCAAATATGACCTTAAACTTTAAAAATAGTTAAAGAATATAGTCAGAAACGTAAAAGATTGATATTGTGATAGTTTTCCATTCAAACTCAATTCCAAAAGTTTTCTTACCTATGATTTTCGTTCCTTAGAACGCGCTCTTTCTAATAAAAATGAAATTTACTTTTTTCAATGTTCTTGAACGAAGAATTATGACTGAAGATTTCGACAAATACTACTTTTTCATTGCACGTTATTACATTTATGTCATAAGAATTGATCCTACAATTTAATTCTATTAGATAGCATTCACTGAACAATCTACTATTGATTATTGAGATAAAAGTAGAATTTCACTTGTTTTCGGACTTCCTTTCTTCCAATAGGGCTACATGTTGACATTTTAGACAATTTAAAAGTTTGTATAAAATTTCGATTTTTTTTTTTTTTAAATATGATGCACTTTCAGCAGATACTAAGAATTTTATTTTAGTTATGGAAACAACATTACAACATTCATCTACAGATGATAAATCAATATTAGATAAAATTAATCAATTAGCTCATCAAATTGATCCATTATCAATTAAAATTCAAAATGTTGACACAACAAATTTATATGATGAACTTTTACGATGGAAAACTGAAGCATATCATATTATTGATCAAGTTTATGAACAAAAACGAATTCAACTTCAATCAATCATAGAAGAGCATAAATCAAAACAAGAGAAAATAATAGCTGATACAAAAAATGTACTTCTTCAATTACAAACGAAAGGTCATGCAACTCGTGAAGAACTTGAACAATTAGAACAAACATTGCACAATGTTCAGAAGACTATCAGTAAATTCATTATCATTAAAACAAAGCCTTTAGATACTAATGATAGTGTAATAATAGAATTAAATGATGACTGTAAATCATCTAATTTAACTCAACCACGACCAAAACAGGAATTTACCTTCAATCATTTGAATGAAGAGGACTTCAAGGACGATGGACTAAGATCGTATGCGAAATATCGCAATCTTGGTATCGACAAAGCAACTAATGGCATGGTTCTGGCTCATGTTATCCGCTTTATTCCACCGTTTCGTCCTGAGGTGGTATCGAAGTTGCATTATCATGAAGTTGATTTTCAGATGGTCTACGTGCTCAAAGGTTGGATAAAGTCAAAATTTGAAGGACATGGAACATTCACTCTGCCGGCAGGTTCCTGTTGGATCCAACCTCCATGCATTAAGCATGCTGTTGTCGGTTATTCTGATGATTGTGAAGTACTCGAAATAGTTCTACCAGCGGACTTTAAAACAATCATGATCGAATAGCTGTACATTGACGAAACCTACTATCCTCTGATATAATTTTAATATTTCTATAAATTGATCATTTGTTAATTTTTTTTTCTATTGTAGTTTGTCTGTATAATTAAATAAATAGCTATGATGGTAACTATGGCATGAATAAGTGTGGTTGTCTATTTATTTGTCGAAACAACAGTAAGATGATTAATAAACTAGGAAAATGTGCAATGTCAATAATAATTCAAGTGTTAACTAGTCAACTTTATCCTAATGTACGTTTGACTATATTATTTGTAGCATTTGATGCACATAAAAACATTGATAAAAACAAGTGCATCATGGAAAGTATCTTTTTCATAAATATTTTCACAACATCCTTTGAGTATTCCATTCTATTATTATTTCGTCAAAGAGTAGCGAACATATATGGGGGTGAGCAACTTGACTGATACCCCAATATATAGAATAGGAAACCATATTATTTCAGTTAGGAGTATATAATGAATTATATACCAAATGGAAGCTTGTCAAAAATAGGATTTATTAGTACTACATAGTAAGGGTTTTGTAAACTTTGTAATGTCGAACTTAAGAAATTTTGAAAAATTTTATATATTAAAAAATACACATTTTATATATGAAAAAAAAACACAAGATTTTCTCATAAAATTAGCTCTTTTTCAGTATTTCTACTATCTCACATGTTTCAAAATACACTTATTCGATTCAGTTTTCAATGCTGCATCTATTGAATATATTTCTAAACATGTGAAGTAGTAGAAACACTGAAAAAGAGCTAATTTTATGAGAAAATCTTGTGTTCTTTTTTTCATATATAAAATGTGTATTTTTTAATATATAAAATTTTTCAAAATTTCTTAAGTTCGACATTACAAAGTTTACAAAACCCTTACTATGTAGTACTAATAAATCCTATTTTTGACAAGCTTCCATTTGGTATATAATTCATTATATACTCCTAACTGAAATAATATGGTTTCCTATTCTATATATTGGGGTATCAGTCAAGTTGCTCACCCCCATATTATGAAAATAAATTAAAAAAATAAATGAACTTTATTAAAAGAAATTGTCGAAGTTATATGTATTTGATAAGCATATGTAGATTTATTTTCGATTAAAGCAAAACTTTTTTGAAAATTTTTAAAATTTTCGAGTGCTCAGAACGGCGACCACTCAGAGCTCCAAAAATTTGACGCGTCGAAATCCATCAAAGTTGGATGTGTCGAGGCCGTCGAGTTTCTAGTTCGATTCTTTGGTTTGCCACTTTCTGATAGGTAAACAATGTTTAATTTTGTCAACCCATCGGAAGTCTTAGATCGTCATATCAAAATATTCATCGAGTGACAGCTTGAAATCATATTTACCATTGAACGGTTTTGTTCAACAGAATTTAAATTTGATTCTTGGACTTGCTGAAAATCCTTTGATTTATTTTATCATCTGACGAGTTTCGTTACTAAGGCAAAATCTTGATAATAATATTTGTATTCATCCTTACTTTCATGTAAAAGAAATCTCAACTACATCAACTACATACTATGATCTTTGAGACAACTGTATGAATTTAATTATCAGTAATGGAATATATATTATTAAATGATTTATATCAAGAATTAAAATTTATCTTTAGCTTTATCAATATATCATTTAGTACGAAATATATATGAACAAGATTAATGTTGTTTACCTGATTTAATAACATTTCAAATTGGTTTACATTTAGAAATGTTTTAAAACATCAAGAAAGTGAACGATATTTTTCGACAACATTAGAATCATTTATTATCAAATAACTACGAATTCAGCAAGATGAACATAATTTTGAATCAAGTCGAAATTTTATCACGTTTAAATTATATTTATTAATTTTCGACTTGATTGATGTTATTTTATTCAGAAACATTCGCCCATTAACAATTACAACATTATTTCCGTACACTTCAAATCAACTATTTACCAAATAACTCAAGTCTTTAAGGAACAAATATTCATCTGATACCAATCGGAAAATGCTCATTAACATTCATCTCGTTTAGATTTTCTTCATAATTATTCAATGACTTTATCATTATGTGAACGTGAATACAGGAAATACACAAATGGACTCTATTCAAAAAACGTTTCTAAAGATAAATTCGCCGGTGGATTATCCTTGAGAGTATAAATCACAATACGAACTAAATCATTTATGGAAGCCAATAATTTCTGAACATCACTATAATCAATAACCTTTTTTTGCCGTGTCGGACATCAACTCTCGATTTTTCCTCATTGCTTTTGCTTTTGTAAGAAGAACTAGATATTCTTCAAGTGCAACACAAAGTTCATTATAGAAAACATGATGCCAGATTTCTCCATATCATCCCAATTAGTAACAATATCATGTTCAACGGGATATTTTAATGTAAGAATACTACATTTTGATTATGTATCCTCACCAATACATGAATCTTTTTGATCCATTCCAATCATTACACCTTGATGACGTAGTCGACCAATAATTGATGGAAATGCAGCAGATGGATCATCAGCAGCAGCAAAAACGACTGTACACATACCACTGTCATTGTCGATAACAAGCGCTGTTACATCGTCGTCACATATGATCGAAGCTTTACGGACGAAATTTAAGATGAAAGTATATGTATGTATATATTATTGCCTACTCCTATTTCTCTCGTTCAACGAATGAATACGAGTTGTTCAAAATATAGCAGTTACTGAACAAATATGTCAACATGTAGAAGGAATAGAAATTACTGATTATTGCAATGACAGTGCTGGAGATTATGGTATTTAAATCATAAAAGCTACTCTTATGTATGTCTTCAGTATTGATCTTATACAAATTTATTCAATAGAAAAATACAATGGTTCTATTCAAAGTCTAATTGTGTTTAATATTCAAAATGTCCAAGCATTATTTATTCAACAGTATTATCTATGCCGTTTTCGATTGAAAAAAGATTATTTTTTTCAAAATAGATTCTAAGCACTCGATGTATCATGAATCGATTTATCGTGAACATATATTAAATTTTCTTCGTATCATCCTGTAGAAAAGTTCGATCATTCACGTGATTGTACAATATATCTCGGATCATGTTAATGACACACGTTCTACCGATAAGATTGTAACAAGACTGTGAGCTTTACCAGACGCATCAGCTGATCTTGAACGTTTAGCTGGGCTTTGTGAAACTGAATAAATGTTAGAAATAAAACTATAGTCATTTAGAGTGTAGACAAAAAAGGGATGATGATATATGAATTTTTCTAAATATTTTGATTATAACGTTTAAATAAGTTAAAATAAAACTGAGTTGTGTGTTATGTATATTATATGGATTTAATGGCAGCTCACCGCAACTACCAATGACTTCAGAATCTTATCACTGACGATAAGAAGTAGGTGTTGTACATTAACTACATGCACAGGTGTCAGTGGCTGTGCGCTGGTCAAATAGGCGTAGCAACACCTTAGACTGATCCTCATCCAAAGAAGATTATGTTAAGCGTTTGATGGAGAACCAATGAGAATATTCACTGGAATACTCTTCCAAATGGTTGCACCATCACTGATAATCGCTACTGTCAACAATTGGACCGGGTTGCCGAAAAATTCAAGGAAAATTAGGATCGAATTTCTTATTTGCATGATAACGCAAGACTGTATATTGTCAAGCCAACGCATGAAAAATTATTAAAGCTCGGATGGATAACCGTTCCTCACTTACCCTATTCTTCTGACTTGGCTCCGACGGACGATCATTTGTTCCATTCGCTTTCGAACCATTTAGATGAGAAAAAGTTCGATGACGAAAACAACTGCATAAAGGACCGCGTCAATTTCTTCAGGTAAAAGTCTCAGGATTTCTACGAAAACGGGGTCCTTTCTCTGGCAGAGCGTTGATGACAAGTTATAGATAGTAATGGAACATACATTGTTGAAAGCTCTTATTTTCTTTAATTTAAAAAAGAAAAGAAAATTTTCAAGAAAAACGCCGACTTTCTCTTGACAACCCAATATTCAGAAATTTTTAAAGAAAAGCTTCATTGAATAAAGTTTTGATGGACATAATTGATTTACTACGTAAAATAGAAAACATGTAATGCATTGAGAAAATAATTCATACATACTTTTTATCATTAACTGTCTCTGAAAAGAAAATTGAGTCGTTTAACATATGTATATACCATTAAAGCTTTCTTCATAATTTCTCTATCTGCTCATTAAAGACTCGGCTATTATCCAATTGTCATTTGATTTGATTTCTGTCTGTCTTAAAACTCAAGGATACAGGATGAGCATATAATCGACGAATGTGATAAAAAAAACCAGTAGAATGTTTCGTCGTTTGACTTCCTCGGTTATATTTTTACATGGAAAAAATAATACAAATGTAGACAAAGTTGCAATATGACATCTTTTCTCTTTCTTTTATCCTCTACGTAACATAAATTTTTGAATGTTGAATGTAAATTGTTTATCGAATCCTTCAAAAGTTTTAAAAAACCAAATAAATCAGCAGATTGATAGAGAAAAATGTTTTTCTGTTTAACAAAAATTTCAAAATGATCATAAAATCTACACACAATTCTGCTTAGGAGATACGAAGTTAATTGATTGTTGAGTATCTAAACGAACATAAGGGTAACACTTACAAGTAATATTAGTCGAATGAATCGTAGGAGCTACCCTAATAGCAGACAAATGTCTAATGATTATTAAAAGAAGATTTATATTCTAGTAACTATGAACTCAAATATTGATGATCATTTCTATTACTTTATCAAATGGAAATGTTAGTAATGCTTCAAAACACATTTCTCAAATACGTTAAACAAAATCATACATTTATTAATCAAAAGAAGAAAATTGAACATAGCGTTTGAAAAATATTTTTTTTATTAGTCATTAGTCATAATAGAGTAGCTAATATGAAAATTAAATAAATCATTGTCATTTCCAATGCAACGAAATGTTGTTACAAATACGCTGAATCATATAATTAGGAAGAAGTTTTTCTGAATCGATCATTTTTTGTAGTTTATGAACCATGTTATCGTTAGCATTAGGAAAACAAACACTCAAGAAACAGAGATGAGGAATGTTTGTAGTAATCTTTAGCAAAATAAATCGTACGAATGTTTCAGGATTTAGGTCTTTTAGGCTCACTAGCTGAAGATATTGCATGTGAGGACAAAGATCAATAAAAAACTGCATTCGCTCCAATTCGATCATCCCTTCAATATTAACTGTTCTAATTTTGTTATTGTTCGATATTTGAAGAAAAATCTGTTCATCTTCCTCCGACAAACAACTTGACTGCCATGGTGACAATGCTGATACTCTCAATGAGTTAAGATTAGGTAATAGTTGTATGATCTGGATCAACTTTTCAATAGATATCTCCTCGCAATAAATATTCAGATGCGTAAACTGTACTTCAGCAATAATGTCTTTATACTGGTCGGTGTATACTTCATCACTTTCCGTAAAAGAATGTTGATTGATAGTTAGTTGGATAGATGGAACGAACTTAATCGAAGAATTATTACTATTTTGTCGATTAGAAACAATAACATGTTGTGTTAACTTCTCATTAGTATTTCGATCAAGATATGTAATGTGATATGTTGGTTCATAGAAATTGTACCATCTTTGTTTGAAAAAAAAAGTAAATCGATTGATTCAAAAGCATTTTTTTTAAACGTACCTGTATGGATGAATTGAGTAGATTAGTTCTGCATCAATAATATTCAAATCTACAAACCACTGTCGTTCGATCCAAAACGGTGAAGTAAATTTAATGATTTTCGTTTCAAGAGAATCGTTTACATATTCATCTTCACAATGTTGACGATATTCGTAGTTGAATCTACGCAAATTAGGCATATATTTTGTTATTATTCGTTCCCAACGATCAGCATCAAAATAATCTTCATTTTCGTATTGCTTAATTTTTAATACTTGCACTTGAGCACATATTTCTTTTAAGAGTATTTCCAACGATGAAAAACATACGTCAGAGTTACTAATTGAGATGTATGTTAAATTGGAGAATATCATTGGCTTTTCCATTTTAATGAGATCGTTCAATTCCTCCAAGTACTGACAAGTTAGACGACGAAGCTGAGGCGTGTGGCAAATTATGAAAAGAAGATCGTCACAATTACATTTGTGATCAATAGTCAAAGATTCAATAGTGTTGGACTGCTCTATTGTACGAAGTGGACCAATGAGATTTATAGATCGATATGTATCTAACGACAATTTATTGCGTTTCAAGAAGGGTAAAGCGTAAATCATTTGATAGATACCATTATAATCGTTCCGATACCAACTATCGAGATGTATGGTCAATGAGAAAAGACGAGGGGAAGATTTTAAGTAGAAGAGAAACATCTTCAGCTTGTCAGATAAATTTTGGACGAGGACAATTGATTCGAGATGACTATATGATGAATCAATAACACAATATCTGCAAATATCACTGATGGAATATTCCTTTCCTAATTCAAGTGAAATAATACGATGTGTATTTGGAATAATAACTTGTTTACAATAATTTTTGAGTTTAGCTGCTAATTTTGAACGAAGTTTAATTTTTAATGGAAACGACGAACATGTAATAAGAGTTTGAAAACGAGAATTAAGTTTAGAAAATGCCTTATAAATCTCACAACCATCAAGATATTCAAATATTTCATAAAGAAGCTCATTTGATAGATTTTCAATGCAAGCGATTGATACACTATGAAGGACCAAGAAAATATGTATTCAATGAAAGAAATTTTTTCCTGACATTTACTTTTCGTCATGAAAAGTTGCTAAAAGAACGTAAAAAAAATAAATGATCAAGTATATACATGCAGCACATATCTTACTTCGCGATTTCTTCGTCTCAGCACTGTTTAGTTCAGTAAATTCGGACTGTCGTTTATCTGGATACATCTCTGCTTATAAAATAACTATGAAAAAGCACATAAAAGAAAAAATTGACGTATATACAACGAAGTATATACTCACATATTGTTGTTATTTCGTTTCACTTTTGCAATTATACTTTTCCCTTAAGTAAACAGAACAAAAGAAAGACAACATGTACTGCTGTTCTATCGTGATTACAGACGGAGTGAGAACGTGTTAGAAAAAAAAACCAAGTTGTGTAAGACAATAGCAATATTCAGTTTTTTATTATTTTGAAAAATACAAAATTCTAAACCGTTGAAGAATTGTCAGCAAAGCTATGATAATTTCTCAGGAAATCAAGGGCTAACCATAAATTCCCTCACCGTTTCATCATTTGTATTAGCTAAAATAATATATTTTCCTCATTAGTTTTCACATGTATAGATCAGCACTGGTCATGGACCTTACTTTTGAAACCTTTACCATACTTCCGAAACTATTGGAACTATTTTTTTCTTCGCTTTAACAGGGTGAGGGTGAGGGTGAGGGCGAAGGAGGGGGTTTCATTCTGAGGGTGAGACAGCAAATAGTTCCGGAACTTGTGTGGTAACTATAGAAGAGGTTCGAAAAGTTAGGTTCATGACCAGCCCTCCTCAAATCAATGAGATTTTTCAAATCGTTCATTGATAGAGTAGATGTCACTTAGAAATGAACAAAAAGAAGGAGATAAAATAAAATAAAAAAATGGAAATATCATTGAAATATTTATATCTTTGTTCAAGTATAGATGAACAAAGAAAAAGATGGAACAAGATATTGAAAATATATATGCACTTCTGACGATTTTAAAACTGAAATATTCTTGGGATCACGTGATTTTCGTTAAATAGCACTTAAAGTTTTGCAAATATTCAAGATATATGTTTCTTTTCAAATATAAATGTATTCATTAAAACAAATTTTGATTATATATGAAAAAATAAGGGAATTTGTTTTTTGGTCAGTATAACAGTTGAAATGATCAGTAGCAAGAATAATTCTAAAGCTAGTCAATTTATTGAATGATCAGTAATTTATTTGAATTGTCAGATTATAATTAGTTGATGTCATAAATTAAGCAAAAGATCAGTAAATCCAATTTTTCAACAGTCGATTATATGAAAACGTCAATATAAAAATTTAAATAATATAACAAGACCTGACTCGATTTGTATTATAAATTATTCTATGTTAAAATTTGTACTTGAAAAATTGTCTTTATATTAGAAAGATGTAGTAAAACACGTTCTGCAAAATGAAGTGCAAATTTTAATATAGAATAATTTATAATACAAATCGAGTCAGATCTTCAGGGCCACTTTTTAAGAAGCAACGGACAACATTCAATCAGTTTAGCAAGTGGCATATGGTGTACGGAACTAGAGAACGATGCACATTGAAAAGCACCAAAATATAATTGACTATATTTTTTGACGAATTATGTATGCAAGTATATTGTGGGACTAGCTATTCGTCTTAAATACTATAAATTACCATCAGTAGCATAAACTGTTTCAATAGGACAAAAGAGAAAACAGAGTAGACTAACTAAAGCTGAAACCGCTTTATTAATACAATGATTTAATTTTAATTTTTTTTCTTCATCAGCAAACTCATGAAATTGTTCTATAATATCGTACATTTAAATAAAGGAAGAGGGCAGATAAAGCCATTTATCGGCCCACTTTCGAATTGATTTATTTGTATCAGGTTTGAATAAAGGTTTTGGTGCCTGGAATTCCTTACAGGTACCGTGAAAAAAAAATTCATTTTACAGAACTCAAAATTGTATGTACTTGTAGATTCAAGGATGCTAATGATGAATATCATGATAAAATCTTTCAAAATTTCCTCATTTCTTATACAGATCTGGCCAGTCTGTTGGTTCCATTTTTCATTATTGGAGTCCTTATAAAAGAACTGTTTATCAAAAATTAGTGGAAAATAATTTTTCTAACTCAGAATTTCGAGTTCCCCACGAGTCTGAGTTTTTTACCACGAAAAAAGATATCCTATGGAAAAAATACGGCAATTATGGGGCAAAAATTGGCCATTTATTGGGTACATAGATTTTCATCTCCTTAATTTTTTATGAAGATGGTGTTGTTGCAACGTCAATTGTGTAACTTTACGACTCAGAAAATTATTATTTTGAATTTGATTATCTGAGGCATATATAAATGAAAATATTTTTTATATATGAAGTTTTATACATTCATGTTCATATTCAATATATTCAACATGTTGTAGATGCTTATTCAATGGAAGATATATTAAACATATAAAATTTTCAATTTTCGAAGTAATTAAAATACACAATTAAGAATAAATTTCGAACGATTTTTATTAATTGAATGAAAAAAGAAATATTTAGTTATGAATCAATATGAAAATAGGATTTTGATGTTTTTTCTTATTTTTGTTACACTTGAAGAGTTTTTCACCTGATATCATTCTTTATATTTTCAATTATTTTTATAATTATTTCATTAGATGTTCTTTTACAATTCTCAAGATTAAACTCCACAATTGAATCGTTATCGTTGAGATATTATAAATGATTAGTATCAAATAATTAATGTACGTGATAACAAAGCATTTTTATTCGATCATAAAACACTCTAAATTTCCTCCGTCCTTCGGTCTAATAGAAAAATAGAAGTACAGAAATTGTATCAGATATAAACTGCTGGAAAATTTTGTAATAAAGGTATAAGAGACCTTTCTTAAATAAAAGCTTAGACTTTCCATTAAAAAAACGAAATTGGTACTAATTATAATAATACATTATGTTTCGAAGAATATTTTATATAAAATAAAAGAATAGTAGAAAGCAACATGTAATTATCTTGATTGTTTACATGAAAAGTAGTTTGAGATACCATTCGCATACTTATTCTAAGACTGAAGATATGTGCGAAAATATCTTGCAAGAACGCTATAAGATTTCGATAATACGTTTGTGTTTTGCCGAATAATAAAAAATAATTTTTAGTTAGTGAAAGATATACGTCCTTGTGCCGTCCTCCTCACGCATGCACTATATGGATGATTAATCAAGTAATCATTTGATATATATCTCAAATGAACCAATGAACAGAAACAAGAGTATAAACATATTGAGTGCAAAATAAGTCTTGTGTAAAGAATTTCTTTGTCACTTTTGGAACAATAATTGATTTAAATACTTGACTCACACATGAATATAGTAATGTATAAACATTTTTTCTTGTTTATATAAAAACGAATTTATATTAAGGTACAGAACTTATGAAATATTTCAAAATTATAAAATTCAATCGTAAAATTAAAATTAATTATCATTCATTGTAAATTTTATTTGTATATATCTAAACGAAACGTTTAACTCTTTTTCAAACTGACTTTTTTTCTGTTCTTTCTTCATCTTTCCTTTTTTCGGTTTAACGTGAAGTCACATACAGAGGGCAACCCTTTTTTTTTGTCATTTCTTACACGAACGTGGGCAAGGTAACATAACGAAAGTATGTATATATAAATATATCCATTATTTGTGCGTTACACTTCAACAAAATAATATTTATTAGAATATTAATAAAAATTCCTCAATAGTTTATGATACATGAGAAAAATTATAACAAATAAATTTTTTAGATAAAAAAATTATAAACAAATAACTATTATGAATTCAAAAAACAATTCTATTTCATGCACTAAATTAAATAAAATAACGACAAAAACCAATATGGTTAGAGAATATTGCTTTTTTTAAAACTATTTATACATATTTTTTTACTATTTGTTTTTAGAATAATTATAATGATGTTTACTGTTTTGAATGCCATAATCAAGGTGATCTTATTAATTGTGATTTATGTCCACGTGCATATCATTCAAAATGTCTTAATTTACATACAACACCTGAAATAAATTGGGCATGTCCAGAATGTGAAGTATGTATTTTATTTTTAAAAATAATTAAAATGTTAATTTATATATTTTAGATAACTCAATCATCATTTAATATAATCAACCAATCAACACTATTACAATGTCATTCAATGGATGAACTTCAAATTATGTTAAAATATGCTTTTCAACGATTGAAATCACATTCTCAAGTTAATATAAAAATCATATGAATGTTAAATATATTTATATTTGACTTCTTTTCAAAGGCTGAACATTTTATGCAATCAATCGATTTACAAAAGAAACCTAAATATCTTGATTATATCATTCATCCAATGGATCTTGAAACGATAGAAAAAAATCTTAATCAAAAAAAATATAATTCAACTAAAGCATTTTTTGGTGATATTAAATGGATTTTACATAATAGTATTATTTATAATGGAAGTAAGTATAATCTTTTACAATCAATCATAATAAATATTCTCATTTATATAGATCAAAATAAATTAACTAATATTGCACGTACACTTGTTAAAATTGTTCGTCATGAAATGATAGAAATTGAAATTTGTCCTGAATGTTATTTACGTAGTATACAATCAATTTCAACAGATTGGTTTACGAAACCATGTACTATTCCACATACATTATGTTGGGCGAAAATGAAAAGTTATCAACCATGGCCTGCAAAAATTTTACGTATTGTTAATAATGAAATTGATGTTCGATTTTTTGGTCAACATGATCGGTACAAAAAATTATATTGATTAATATATTTATTTATTTTATTTTTTTATAGAGCATGGATATCATTTAATAATTGTTTTGTTTTATCAAAAGAATATCCTGGTTTAGAAAAGAAAAAATCAAATATTAATTTTGAAAAAAGTCTTATTGAATTACAAATTCATATTGAACAAATAAAAAAACTTTATGGACATTTTACATATGCACCATTACATACATTAATAAGTAAAACAAAACCATTCAAATTTGTATCAATTATTGATGGTATGAATAGAAATTTTGATAAAATTCTCTTAGTAATAAATCCAAAATAGAGAGAGATAGGAGGAGTTTTGTTTTGTTAAGTCATTTAAATAGAACATGATTAATATTTTTCATTTTGCACTTACATTTTCAATCTTCAATGGAACTCATTCGGCTCAAAGTTTTCAGATTCGAATCCAGATTTGTAGTCTTTATGTTCTCAATGAAATTTGCTACATTGAGTCTCATTATATGTTATTTTTCGACTAAAATATCGGTAACTTAGCTAAACTCCATTAGATCTGGATCTTAGAACTTAAGTCTGAATTCGAACTCAGTTAAGAGAAAAATTTAAAATTCGAAAATGGAATTGCATTCAATTGAATCATGAACCATTTCGATGAGCTACACCTGGAACAAAGGAGATATTTGATCTGCGTTAAGGAAAACTAGAATACTAACGATACAACAATGTTTAAAAAAAAAGATTATATTGTGAGTCTGTGCAAAACATTCTGGCAGTGTCTAATTGATCTGATTCTAAGTATTCAGCATGGGTTTTCTTCATTGGCAATGCAATTTACGGCAGATAGTCATACAAAACTCAATTGCCAGTGGTCTCCAGTATATGAATACAATTGATATTAATGACATGTAGACTACGGTATTAATCGATATTTATACAACTAAGCTACGTTTTGGTTTCGGTTTCAATAGAAAATTGCTTTTGAATAGAGAAACATTCCTAACGCTTTACAATCTCTCTCCATTATTATGAAATGTTAGTGAAATTAATTTGACCGAATATGAAAATTATTGAAGTTAATTCAAAGCTTAAAAGTATCTTAATACTAGATGAGTTGTCTCATTCGACGTTCTGTTTTTAACATCAAAATAAAACAATTGACGACTTTTTAATCAATAAAAAAAAATTTTGTTTTTTATAGATTCAATTTTACCTTCTTATATAACAGCTGCAAATATTAGTCATATATTTGAATTATCTAGTAAATGTTCAAATCAACAAAATTTATCTCCTAAAATAAATATGAAAAAATCAAGTAAACGTTCTCATAAAAATTCATATGAATATCAACAATCACCTAAACGTATGCGTATATCATCGAAAATTTCTAATGAAAATAATGAATTACAATCAACGTTAAATGTATTTGATATACTCAATCAATCAGAACAAATCCTTCTTCCAAATAAAAAAAATAACGAGTAAAAACTAATTTCATTTTTTTCATCTAATACAAATACCTTTTTTTTGTCGAAGAGCATTATCAATTCATTCAAAAATGCGTTCTTCTTCTCCTACTGATAATAAATTACGTATTCAATCATTATTAAAAAAATATATTAAATGTAAATCACCAACAATTGATCCTATTTTATCTGATGTCAGATTAACAATAAATGCATTGCTTGATGCAATTGAAGCACTTAAAATAATATCTGAAGTTCATATATTACCTATAAATAATCAAATATCAGAACAATGTATAAGAACAAAAAGACCTCGAAAATCAAATTTACAACAACATATTATTCCAAAAAATACGAATCCAGATTTAGTCACATGTTCATCATTACCATTTATACCATTAAGACCGTTATCAGCTAGTCCATCAAAGTATATTTTATCTTATTAATATTCTTCAATCTATTTATTTCTTTATAGTATTGATATATTCGAAAGTATTTCACCTTTAATAAATGATAATATGTCAACAGATGATCAACATCAAGAATTACAGAGAACAACATCTATTGAAATACTTAATATCAAATCAGAATCATTTGATAATGAAGTTCATCAACAAACACAATCATTTATTTCAACTAATTCTTTCCTTATATCACCATCATTAAATACAAATACTCATCTTCCTATTATTATTCCTAATTCTCAATGTATACCACAAACATCAACAACAAATCAACAGAATACTATATGGCCATCTGTATTATCCATTAATTCAACCATACAACAATCAAAAAAAACAACACATCAGCGATTAAGATCATCAATATATTCTCCGACATCATCTAATTCATTCTCAATGTATGAATCATTACAGAAACGATCAAACAATATAAAACAAACTTATCTTACCTCCAATACTTCTCATATTTCAAATCAAAATTCTAAACAAGTATGAAAAGAAACATGCCATTATTTACTGCTTAAAATATAATACGAGATTGAAAAAGAAAATCTTTAAATCGAATAAAAAACTACTGATATATTATTAAATCTTCCAAATAAACAGATACTATCTTTTCATTTAGATATCACAACATACCAATCCACCTCTATTAGACGAGTATGTTAAATAATTAGTTAAAATTAAATTTTAATTCACTCCTATAGTGATCAAACAATAAATGGAATTCAAATGCTTATGAACAATTTTAATAATCAAGTAAATATAATCATTTTTTTAAAAATTTGATATAATTTGATAATAGTTTCAACAATTACTTGTTGATGTAACTGATCAAATAAAATCATCTGTTGAAAAAACTCGATTGAAATATGAAAAAGATCTTGAAGAAATTCATCATTCTTATCATATATCATTAAATGAATTACAATCAATTGCAAGTAATGAAATATTCATATATAATCTTCATTATTTTCTTATTTAATTATTCAGGTAAACAAGTTCAAGATATTCATAATAATTTAGAATTACAATATTCGAAAAGACTTTCTGAAATGCGTCATCGATATGAATCAAAACATCAATATCAATAAAACTATTTCATTTCGTTTAATTGAAAAAAATGAAAACACACACACCCACACATATAAAGTAAAGCAAAGTGATTAAGTATTGTAATGAATAGGTTGTTTTAATTTTATCTAGGTTGAAAAGCAAAAGTAAAAGAAAAAAGAAAGGTTGAAGAAACAATTTGTCATTTTTCTTGTCATTGTATTTTTCTTTTTTTTCTTAATCAAGACCAAGATTTAATGGATGTTTAGGTGTTTCATTCAAAAAGAATTTTTTCATAAATTCCGAAAAAAGATTATCTAAAATGAAAATAATAAAATTTAATAATAAATATATATTTATTTCTACTTACAATCCATACGCTTGTTGCCATGTTCAGTAATAAAATCAAAAGCTTTTTCAGCACTTGATTCATCAATATCCCATGAAATAAGCATATTAGCAAATTCATCTCTTGATACAGCACGTTCATCTAATAATCAATAAAATAAAATTAATAAAAAGAAAAAATATTTTATTACCTAAAAATTCATTAGCACGAAAAAGAGCTTTATGTAAACCTTCGTACCATTCAGGAAATTCATTTTTTTCCTTTAAACCACCAATAATATCATTCATAACATCAAGCCATTCGTCTTTACAAAGAAAAAATATATTGTTTTTTTTTTTAAGTAATTCATATATATATATATTAATATACCTAAATCGATATTTCCATCTTTATTTGCATCACCAACAGCACATAAATCCCAAAAATATTTTTGAAAATGTTGTTCAAGACGTTTACGTAAAACTTTTAATCGAGCATTTTTTGCAGCCTCATCTTTTGATACAATAGACTATTTACAAATAAAAAAAGAGACAGGAAAATAATTATTAATATTTAAAATATTATAAATTACTTCAATAGCAGCTTCAAAATCTGTCCAGTTAACAAGACCATCATTGTTTGTATCTAAATTATTTTTTTTTTATTAAAAATTATTATTTAAATATTTAAAAAAATAAATATTTTACCAAGTGTTTTACTGAAGAATTGTTGAAGTTTCTTCATCGATGATGGTTTTATGTTATCACGTGGCATCGTAATAATCTTAATGTAGCAAAACGGAATGAAACAATCTAAAATTAATTGATAAATAAATATATATATGTAGGCACATCATCAAGAATATTCTGGAAGAATTATTGGTAGTATTGCAGTTTAGTCATACTTTTCCTCTCACCCTCATACTGATTGCTGCGTGCAATATAACAATCAATATGAGGGTATGATTAAACTGCAGAAGGGCCGAATTATTATAACTTGATCTATTTTTTTCTCATCTCCTTAAAATAACAACAATATTGTCGATATATATATATATATATATATATATATATTAAAGTAGTTAATCATTCTATTGTCATTTCGATCTAATCTAACTTGAATAATATTTAATAATTCTAAATATTCCTCTCTCTCTCTCTATCTGATTCATTCATCACTTGAATCAATTGATCATCGTGACGAGTAATAAAGAATATACTATATACTAACGACCTTTTTTTACTCCTATTGTATACACTACTAAGTCGTACATCATATACAAGTATGCATTTTCTTTGCATAGAAAAAAGAGAAGAGAGAGAGAGAGAAGCGGAAAAAGAAAAGTGCAGTGTTCTCTGTTTGGTACCAGATATATTTTCTTATGTATGTATAATGCGATGTGCCCGCACATAAATAAATACTGCACAACCAGCCCGATTTTTTTGGTGTTAAGATGAGGCCAAACGAACAAGCGGATGTATTAGACTTGTTCTATCGGCAATATACTATACCGCTTGTGTGCGATATTTTTCTCTCTCTTTCTGTCTAAAAATGATAGCATAAGCAGTGGATGAGCAGAATTGGGGATAACCCTTCTAGCTAAAGTAACTTGTTTTCTTCTCTCCATCTTTGTCTGGATTACTTGTGTGTATATATATATTGAGGTTAGATAGATGCTATTGCAGTAAGGAAAAAAGACATTGATATTGTGGTTATAAAGAATAGAGAATTATTTGGAAAAGATGATAATAATCAATAGTGAATAATACAAAAAACAAATAGATTTTATTTTTTCGTATAAAGTATTTCTTGTAGAAAATAATGTAAAATAATTTTGAAATATAATCATTCTATTATTCAAAACAATCTTCTTAATTCAATAATACATATTGTTCATTTCAATATAAAAAAAAGAAACTTTTCTATTCATTTTATCATTATGATGAAACATCAAACATTTTTCATACAATAAAATAAGTTTTAATGGGTTCCTATCAACTATAATAATGGTATTATCGTAGATGAAGACTAAGGACATGTCATGTATTTCAATAATATTTATATGAATGAATAATGATGTCAAAACAAACCAAAGTTTGTATTATTAAAAAAACATAAGTATCTGTACAAGTGTCGAGATTTGTAATATTTCAAGAAATGACGTTAGAAGAAGCAAAATCTTTGGCATTGAAAAATATATTTGATAAATCCAAGATGCTTGAATTGAATCTTTCTAAAAACTGTCAAAAATGACCTGTAATCTTTTCAATTTTTTCATAATTATCAACAAACTGAAATTTTTAGAGTGTAAGCTGTGAGTTTTCGGTACGCATTTTAAAGTTGCTAATAAGCCACAGCTCTTTCAAATATGTTCTAATTGATATAAATATCTGCAGATAGGTACTACCGTGGATTTTATTGTAATTCGAGCCATTTATAGTTCGAAAAGTCAACCCGACTGAACTCAATGACTTTTTTGTTGAATGAGAGGTCTTAGGCTACTTAAAATGAGAAATATTCTATGAAGACCATCTAATATTGAAAACGGTGCGTGTGCACAATAGCTTTCCATGGTACTTGGTTATAAATTTTTTTTAAATTGAATTCAAATATCTTAATTTTCCTAAGTTATGGGTTTTAAAGCAAAGAGTTTGTTTTATCTAATTGCACGAGAATTAAATTTCTAACAGCTTCTGGTAAAATACTATCTTATTATATATTTTCATACCAAACTTAATGAGATCTTAAATTAACTGAGATTATGGACACGTTCATATAATGTCAGATAGCGAGATGAAGGTCATAAATATAAAACTATTATGTTATATGAGAGAATCGATTGTCTAGTACAAACCGAAAATTTTGGTTCCAAATCAACTCATGTTCGTAATATTTTTAGTAACATTTTTTTGATCAAACATATACAACAATTTAGATTTCATACCTATTTCTCACAGAGTCTTGCTAATGATCTTATACGAATAGAGATAAAATTGGGTTTTACTTGTAGAATGACATCTATCGAATCGGTTTTAGATCTAGCTGACTTTTTACTATTCAGAAAATATTTACTATGCTTTAAGATTTCTTTTATTCCAGAAGCATGAAAACTAAACCATAAAGGTGAAATTTCTGATTTGATACCATTTAACATACATTTTTTTAAATAGAAACATGTAATGGATTATTTTTACAAAATCTTGTTAAATTGAAACCAAAAATTCATAATAATATTAAAAAAAAGATTTTAAAACAAAATGAAATATTTATCGTTATCTTCATATCAGTTCTATTTTTTCAATTGATAACACAACTTTTCAGTACTGTTGTAATATAAATTTTAGCATTGTTTAGATATGGCTATTCTCAACGGTAACTAAACTTATAGTTCACAACTATAAGAAAAAAAGAAGTATGTGTCTTATTGTGTTTATATATATATTCTTTTTATAAGTCTACTATCTTATTTATTCAAGTAAGGAAAAGAATAAATAGATATATAGAATAAGAAAGCAAAAGAAAGAAGCACGTGAATTATATAGAGGAATGACAAAACCTACATTTCATATGTATGATTGATTGAATCAATATGATGACATTAGGATCATTAGGCATTAAAATTAGATGTAAACCTTGGAATGAGTTATGTAGTTTATCTGTTAATTTTTTTTTTGATTAGATGATACCCTGTATCAGTAAGTTTTATAAAATGAGTCTAACGTATTGTGAATTTTAATGGACACTGTAAAAGTGTTTACTTTTTTTGCATTGATTGTACCGATTAAAATTCTTGAAAAATCAAGTTCGTTTCCTAAAACTTAAAACAATCAAAACTCGATGAATCATTACCGCAATAGTAGAATTAATATTTTCAGTAACGCCAATTTGATACACTTTTTTTTTGCATAAGTTTATATTCCTGAATTTCTTTTGTATCTCAAAAGACTCAACTATTGAAATAAACTACATATATTGTCTATATTAACGATCGCTATCGACAACGTAAAATATAAATATTTTATGAAATTGATTTTATGAATCGATTTTATTCGAACATAAATGGCACAGTAGCAAAATTTGTCATTTACTATTGGTCTTTTTGGAATTTGTTTGTTTATTCTGATTAGTTGCCAGCAGAATATTATATTTTAATACCTTATCTTATCTTTTTTTTTTTACAAATAGAAATGAAACCATTCATGGATATTATCTTAGCAATGGATGAAAAAAATGCCATTGGACATGAAAAAAAAATTCCATGGGCACCATTACCAACTGATTTTTATTGGTATACAACAATTGCAACTACTACAAAAGATCCATTAAAACGTATTGCAATTATTTCAGGACGTATTACTTTTGAAGATTTAATTATATTGGATTCCAAATTTGTTTCACGATGGCATTTTATTGTTATTACTAAACAATTACCAGAAATATTATATAAAACTCATTCAAATATTAATAAAAATGATGTTGATGTTGTAAATTCATTTGATCAAGCTATTCATACAGCAAAATTATTACTTGATACACCGAGTGCTATGATTGAATCTGTTGTTGTATTAGGTGGTGCTGCACCATATGAAGAAGCATTAGCATCAAAACTTGTTAAACGAATTTATTTAACAAGAGTTTTTGCTGAAGTTCCTGAATGTGATACTCGAGTATCAAATTTTGATTTAACTGATTTTCAACGAATAAAACGGCCGAATAATGAAATTCTTGCAGAATTTGATGATAAAATAATTGAAGAGAATGGATGGAGATATCAGTTTCAAATATATGAACGAAAAGATTTATAAAAATTTACTTTGTAATAATAAAGACCTATATTTTCTTATACAGTTCACATATGGTAATGAAATTTTTAAATATAATCATTTGAAAATTAAACATATTCATTATAATTCAAAAGATTATGATTTTGATATAGATCTAGAGTATATGATGAAATAATTAAAAACACTTGCCTAAAAAAAGGTTTGAATATATTGTCTATTTCAATTTTATTCATTCTATATTGACAGAAAAAAGATCTCAACTACGTTCTTTTTTTTTTAATTTAATCTGCTTCAATATGTATAGTATAATCATCACCGACAAGATAATATTGTCAATCAATAACATTATATATCATAAGTTGAAGGATTTGTCATAATGAATAGAGCAATCGAATAAAGGTTCAAAAAGAGTATATCATGAAAAAGCAACTTCTTTGATTGCGATATTAGATGAGTACTATATTATCAAAAAAAGAAAAAGCAAAATTTTGTGCAATCAATTTTCACTCTTGTTGACACTTTATATGTCATATTTACAGTAAAACAATTATCACATAGCAAACAAGCTAAGATGTTAATTATGTTTGATTACTGTACATAATTTATCGGTAACTTATTGATCTATAAATATAAATTTATAAAATTTGAATTTTGTTTTTTAATGTTTAATAAATTCAATATTGATATTTCTCGACATCTACTGACATCATCGAATTCTTATTTGATTGAATCATAAACATATGATCAGACTGCGAAAAAAAAAGGAAGCAAAATAAGTAACTAACTATTTCTTTCTTTATTCCACCATTCATCGCATGGCAATTGTAATCATTATCAAACAGAGTTTGTTGATACGCAACGTTTATTATTCTTATGAAAATAAACTTTTTAGAAAGATTTTTTATATTATAAATAAAACAATTTCTTTGCTTAATTTTACAGATGATAAAAAGTTGATATTTAAAATAAAAGTTCTATCATGAGTATTTTTAACAGCGATGCAAAATTATGTAAGTATTTGTTATAAAACAAAAAGGATTTTATTGTATTATATTCTCATATTTTTTAGCATCATTTACCGTTGGTGAATCAGGTTCGAATGTTACTGCGGTTACATTTGGTCATCATTCTGGAAAATTATTAGCTACAGGCAGTGAAGATAGTACAATTCATATTTATTTAATTAATCAAATGACTTCATTACTTGTAAGTTTAATAAAGATATGTTATTATATTTAATAAATTTATTTATTTAGTCATCAAAATGTCAAACAAATGCTATAACTGCATTAAAATTTTCAAATGAAGAAAATATGTTAGCATCTGGTTGTCGTTCAGGCGCAGTTAAAATTTGTGATCTTGAAAGTCAAAAAGGTAAAAGATAAAAAAAAAGAGAATGGCAAATAATATTTCGTTTCCTTGTTTTTGTTTTAATCTTAAGTTATTCATCCTGGTGGTCATAAAACATGTATTCGTTCAATGGAATATTTTCCATCGACTAATCATTTTCTTGCTACCGGTGCTGTTGATGGTTCAGCTAAGGTTTAATAAATTTTTTAATTTTTAATTTTTAAACTATTTTATTTTATTAAGCTTTGGGATCTAAGAAGAAAAGGTTTTATATTCAATTATAAAGGACATAATGGTGCAATAAATGTACTGAAATTTTCTCCTGATGGTCGATATTTAATTACTGCTTCTGATGATACAGCTATTCGAGTAAGAGTTTTTGATTAAATATAGAAAATACTAATTTCGGATAGATACTTTTTGTACTGAATCTAATTACTATCTAAATGAAAAACACAATTGATTAAGAAAATAAAATTAAGTGATGATTGATAATATAGATGTGGGATATAACTGCTGGTAAAGCGATAAAAACTTTTGAAGAACATCAAGGACCTGTATTTTCAATTGAATATCATCCAAAAGAACTTTTATTTGCATCTGCTGGTGCTGATAGGTAAAATCAATTTATAATAATGATAAAAACGAAACAATTTTATTTTTTTCTTTCTAGGCGAATTAAATTTTGGGATCTTGAAAAAATGAAATTTATATGTGAAACAAATATAGAAACATCAGCAATAAAGTATTTGAAAATAAAATAATTAAATTAGGAAAAAATAAATAAATAAATTTTAGATGTTTATTATTTGAACCTATAGATGGACGTTATATTTTATCAGGATCAAATGATACATTATGTGTTCATAGTTGGGAACCAATACAATTAGTTGATACAATACAAATGAATTGGAAAAATATTCATGATATGACTATACATAAAAATCAACTTGTAAAAACTTTATTTTTATTTATTAGAAAATTTTCTTTTTAAATATTTTTATATTAATTTCTTAGTTTGGAGCATCTCCATCACAAAATCAAGTATTTATTGGTTCAATTAATCTTTCAGTATGTTTGAAATACAGAAAATTTCTTGTGAAATTTGATTTTTTTTTTCTGTATTAAATTAGAATTTAAAAACAAGACGACGTATATCTCCAGTACGTGATTATTATCCCAGTGAACCTAAAGCACATTCAATTGCTAGTAATACTATAAAACGTAATGAATATCAACCAATCAATATTAAAGATAAACATGCTAAGTAATAAAAAAAAACAAAATTTTAGTTTTAAACTTCAAATTTACAAAAAATAAATTTTTTCTGTTAAATTAGAAATCAACCAGAAATATTGAATATTGATGAATTAAAAATATCAACAACTGATAATATTATGATTAATAATCAAGCAGATTATGATCGAATATTTCAAGCTAAAAATCGACAAGAAATTTCAACAATTGATATAATACCTTTACAAACATCATCTCATGACCAATTACCAGGTATCACTTCAACAAAACAAAAAACTTCACAATCTATTTCATCTTCATCTCAAGTAATTTTAATAGATAAGAAGAAAAAAAAATAATAATTTTTCTTTTTTTTTTTTCATAGATTGATGAATTAGAACAAGTAAATAAAAAGAAATATATTTATAAATCTATCTTTTCTTCGTGTTTTAATAGTCTCGAACTAATGAAGAAATTTTTGTTAGTTTATCAAAAAGCCATCAAACAATCAATTCAATTCAACAAAAACGTATACGTAATTTGATATTATTAATTAATCTATCGCGTACAAATTCTCCAAGAGTAATATTTATTTTCAATAAAATTAATTCTTTTTTTTTTTTACATTTTTATTTTAGAAAAATTTTCAAGCAATTATAGCTTCACATGATCTTTCACTCGAATGTTTTTTCTTACGTTTTGTTATTGAAAAATTATCCAAGTAAATAAGATTTAGTCTAATCATAGAAAAGTCAACTGAAATTTCAAGATCAGAACTAGTGCCGAATAACGTCAGGTTTAAATATCTAATAGATCTTTAGTTAGAGATTGTAGTGTACTTTTGAAAGCTTGTCAAAAAGATTGGATATATACAGTACGATCCAATTTCATCGTCTCTTTCTTTCGTTTTATTAAGCAGATGTTAAGTGATAACATTCACAGGTAGAACTGATTATCAAAGTTCGACTGCCAGAATTTGAAATATATATAAGAGATATTCGTGTGTCTTTTAACAAACTTGTATCGCTAGAGACTGATCATAGGTTCTATCACTGAGTATTACTAGGTACTTAGGGCAATCCAAAAGTAGTGAGGGAGCTACCTTATTTCCTCAAGCAGAGGTCTAAAAGCGTTTCTTTTTTACCAATAGATAGAGCGTGCTCCATTCTATTTTTCTATGCCATTTGATCACTATTAAACTGTTATCATAATAATAAAATTTCGATAAAATCTGTTTTTATCGCATATACGCTGGTACCATGAATATGAATGCTTGTGAGTATTTTTGGAATAACTTTTGATAGAAACAAGATAGAGAACTACGGTTTTCGCCGTTCGAAAGAGGAGATGAAGTAGCATCGAGCTGTTTATTATTAATTTTTTTAATCTGCTTTTTGTAAGGTTTTATCTCACCTTTTAAAGAGGAGATCTATTCCATGAGTTGTTTACAGTGAATTTTCAATAATCGTGTTTACATTCTAACCGCTAATCGAAGATCTACCGATTATGAAAGAATCACCTGCTTAAATTCAATTATTTATGGATAATACCTATTCTAGACAAACCTCTATTACAATATTCTATCAAAGTTTTTGCTTTTTCCTTTTTTTCTAAAATAAGCGTTTTTTTGACGGTTAGAAACTTGAATGGAAAAACCGTCAGAAGTCATGTTAGAAAACTTGATTACATAGGGTTCGATGCGTCTTCATTTCCTCTTTCCAGCGGCGAAAACCGTAGTTCTCTATCTTATTTCTATCAAAAGTTATTTCAAAAATACACACGAGCATTCATGTTACCAGCACATATGCGACAGAAACAGGTCTTATCAAAATTTTATTATTATGATAACAGTTTAGTAGTGATCAAATAGCATAGAAAAATAGAGCAAAACACGCTCGATCTATTGGTAAAAAAATTAATTTTTTTATACCCCCGCTCGAGGAAAAAAAGTACCTCCCTCACTAGTTTTGGATTGCCCTAAGTAGTATATATGACCCAAATATAAAATCTAATTATCATTTTTTAAAGAGAAATGTGTTTTTTTTCTTATTTTATTATTTAGAAATGATTGGAATCTCGATTTATGTACATTAATTCTACCAGCTATACGTGATCTAATTAAATCTCATTATCATTGGTAAAGAGTTTTATATAGGAATAATAATAAAAAAAAAATTCTCAAATTTCATTTGAATAGGTATAATCTAATAGCATGTCAAGCATTAGAAAAAGTTCTATCAAATTTTGGAAGAATAATTTATGATAATATTGGAGCAAAATCAATCGGTGTAGATATTAGTCAACAAGCACGGTAAATTTTTTAAAAAAATCTTATTTATATTTTTATAAATTAATTATTTAAAATAAAATTTAGACGTGAGAAATGTCAATCATGTCACTTAATATTACATGAAATTCGTTGTTTAATCGAAGATCAATTAAAAAATCTTGTTGATTCATCATTAAAACAAATATTTGCTGATAATCTTCGATTATTAAATGTTATAGAATATTCTTGAATATTTATATTTATTTTGTTGTTATCAATCCGTTGTTTTGCTTTCTCATCATAGACAGATACAAAACAATATATTTATTCTTTACTGTGATATACAATTGTATTATCCTACCTTTCTGGTTTTTTTTTCTTTGGTGTTAACTATCTTTCTATGTATATATAGGCTTATTTTTTGGAGAAAATTCAATAACTAATTGTTATTATTTAAAAATAAAATTTGGTGATTTGTTTATTTGTTAGAAATAATTCATAATATGAATATACAATAAAATATATTAAATGATATTCTCTTGAACAGTGGTACTGGTTTGTTATCTCCACACATCAATGAGTAAGGTAGTATTGAACTTATGCAGGGAGATAACAAACTAGTACCATTTCGTCTGTACACATGAGTTCAATCAATAAGAATTATCAAAATATAATCGACAGAGATAGTCAAACAACTGCAATCTTCTCCTATGATTGTTATAATAATCAATGCGTAGGAAAAAAAAAGACGATACCAATGATACAATCTTCAAACACAATCTTTTTTTTCTTCATGTTCTTCACAAGTTTGATTTAGACAATTCCCAGAACAAATCAGTATTGCATCAATGATCAATCGACGATACTCTTTTTTTTTTTCTTAAATTAAATTTTCAAATATGTATTATATCATCGTATAGATATTTAATCATTTAACACATTTGTCTTCAATAATTATTTCTGATCAACAATTAAGAAAGATCATATTCTATCTTGACCAATTTTAATGTCATCAAAATATGTCTCTTGTGTATTTATGAAAACTATCAGTCACTACCATATTCAATTGATGCGTATCGAGATAGTTGATCTGAGAATAAATAATCAGCAAATATTGAATAATAATGATAATGTAATTGTTCTTATTCTCGCATTAAATTAAAGACCAACAGTTGTCTTTGTTGTTGAACTTATCATCGTTTCATACATACATAATATACATATAGAGTTATGTTATGAAGACAATACAATGAACAGACTAATACAGTTATAAATGAACACAAAAAATTGTTACGCACAACAGTACAATAGTTAAAAGAAATTATACTGTCATAAGAACAGCAAATTTTTCATCACCGCTTTGCAGTATATATGTACACTTAAAGTCTGGAACACGGCATGCTTTTATTTTTATTAATTCAATGTATGTTATATTTCCTTTTTTTTTTCTTTTTCTTCATATAATTAGATGATAATATGGATAAATAATTATTCTCAAACGAACCATTTTATAATCATCTTTTTTTGATGAATGGATTGGTGGTATATTTTTCTTAGTATTTTTTTCATCTCAGTAACAGCTGATATAAGTCATATTCTTACACTTGATGCTCAACAAGATGAACGTATTCGTCTTGAATGTACATTAACATCGAAAACAGATGCTGAAGAAGTAAAAAAAAATTAAATTATTATATTATAACAATAAATTTATTTATTTTAATTTATTTTTCTAGGCTATGTGGATGCGTATTCGACCACCACATAATCCTGATATATTAACTTATCGAGATAGTGTTGTTTATGCACCAGATCGTATAGAACTTGAACAACGTCGTCTTAGTTCAAGTATGAATATAAATGGTACATTTATTGATACATATTTTTTAACATTAACTATTTTACGACCAGTTATTGATGATGAAGGAAGATATATTTGTTCTCGTGGTCGAACTGTTTTTGCTGAATATGATCTTTTTATTATTGGTAAATACTTAGGGTTAATCAAAAATTTGTAAAACGGTAAAATGATCTAATCAGATAAGGTAATCTATTCAAAAATATAGAAAAACCAAGTATACCATGTTGTAGAGCTTTTCGAGACGTGTCGAATGGTATATAAGTAAATACTGCTTGTAAAAGGCTTTGAGTGAACTTACTGATAAACGAAGAGACACTCTCATCATCACCCTCAAGATTGAGTACGTTACCTTATCTGAACTTTTGGTTAACCCTAAGTATATAAAAACGAAAATAATTATGTAATACTTTTTGAATTAAATATAGTTCCACCTCAATTTGTTGATGATAATAATTACAATCAACAACGAAGTATAATTGAAGGTTCAACACTTCGTTTATCTTGTTCAGCAATTGGTCGACCAATGCCTTCAATTACTTGGTACTATCGAACAAATAATGGTAAACATGTTTTATGTAAGTAAATTATCACATAAATCCATATTAATGAGCAACACAGAACGATATACTAAAAGGCACGCGAATGATAGTTTATTGAGGATTAATAATCCTCTTCGTAGTGTAGATCGAGCACCGGTAGTCTTTGACCAACTATCAGGAAACAAAATCTAAAGGATCGACTTACTTCTACCAAAAACATCTTCAAATATTGTTTGGCCATTTTGTGACTACGTCGCCATTTCGAATGGTAAAATATTATGACTTTCATTCTTCATAATATTTAATTTGCTTCATTTTTTTCGCCATATTATTTTATTCCATGCACTATTTTTAGTAGGTGATGGTGTAGGTTGTCAAGATAGAATTTGTGAACTTCAACTAGTGAATTATACAAGATACGATCCGACAATAATTGAATGTATTGCAGATAATGAAAAATCTACACGAATATCAAAAATATTTCATATTGATGTATTTTGTAAATAAAATCTTTTTTATTTTATTTTAAATTATATTTTAAATGTATATATTAATTTATTTAAGATCCACCTAAAATAAGAACAAATATTCGAACATTAACAGGTAGAAAAAGTATTAATGTTTTTCTTGAATGTTCATCAATAAGTAATCCATTATCATCAATTATTTGGCTTGATGATAATCAACAAGAAATTACTAATAATAATATATATACAATAAAAATTTCTAATCAATCATCAATATTATCATTTTCAGTATATTCATATGAACATTCAAATGTACTCTATTATTGTCGATGCAATAATTCAATTGGAATAGTTGAAAAATTAATTAACATTTCAAGTAAAAAAGAATTATTTTCTATCAAATTTTCTATTAAATTTTTAGATTTTATTCAATTTGATTATAAATCAACAACAATGCGATTATTAACTGTATCTTCATCAAGAAGACAAAAAATTGGTATATAAAACAAAAACAAAATTTTGTTTTATTTTTAAATATATTTTGTTTATTTTTATTAGTAAAATCAACTTATATTCGTACTCAATCATTAATAACTACAACTACAACAATTTCTTCGAATACGTCAATATCTTATTATTCAAATATTCTTTTTATAATTTTATTATTTGTAAATTTTTTAAAATAAAATAAATATATATATTACACTGTTGAAAACTGACTATAATTTTAAACTAATGAATACTGATGATGTCTATGTGATTCATTATTGGATTTTTTAAATAATGTTTCATCATGATTTATTGATGATGAATGATCAAATAAAGTATTATGTAGAGTACATCGAGGACTTTGTGTATAAGATGAATGAACACCGGAATCAGTGGATGATGAATTTTGATCATGATTTGAATGTTTTTTTCTTATTGATTTTGATGATGAAACATGTGTAAATGCAGAAAATAGTTCATTTGGAGATGGTGAAATTGTTGAGAATATATTTGATGATAAAGGTTTTTCAGATATTTGTATTAATGGATTTCGTTTTAATGAATCTTCATTGTTAGATAATGAAGATTTAAGAATAATTGGACGAAAATATCGTTCAGAAGATGTATTTGATTGATGAATATCTATAATAAAAGAATAATACCTGCGAATACGACATTTATATGTAAATAAAAAACAACTGAACTAGACATGATTTCAAAGAGGTAACAATAAACAACCTCTGTTATATCTTTCTCAAGTCATTTTCATTCTTATTTCTCGAACAAGTAGAACTTAATATATCTAAATCTTAAGAGAAAAAAATTCTACCTGTAGCCTCTAATTGACAATGATTATATTTAGTTTCTTTCCCAAATGATCCATGATCAATATTATCTTTATAATTCATTGCATAACCCGTAACAGCATATGGATTAATATTTCCTTGAGAATCTTCTATAATAAACAAAATTTCGAAAAAAGAAAAAGATCAAATATTTCATACCCGATGCAAAGCTATCTGATCGTGTTTTCTTTATAAAATCATTATCTGTATTTAAACAAGTTTTATGATAATTTTCATTTGCATATGATGAACATAAAATAGGTTTTAATTTTCGTTTTTGATCATTAAATGTATCTAAATTATGATTATTTTTTTTTATATATTGTCGATATAATTTAATAATAATTATTATAAATATAAATATTAATAAAATAAATCCAATAAGAATAAAAATAAAAATTCGTTCATTTTTTCTTTGAATTTCATTATGATCATTTAATGTTCGAAAAGAAATTATTTCAATATTTTCTCCAGCTTGACTATTAATTTTAATATTTAATTGATAATCTGTATTTAATTGAAGATTATCAATTTTAATTTCATTTAATGGATATTTATATGAAATAAATCGATTAAAAATATTTTCACTTGAATTTATTTTTGGAAATATTTCGATTTCATATGATAAAATAGAACATTGATCAATAATCCAATTTGCCATATTAAGAAGAATATAATCATTTGAAATAGTTTTAATTAAATTTTTTGATTTATTTAATGAAGGAACTAAAAAACATTTGAATTTATTTATGAAAAAAAAAACAAATTTTATTACTTGAACCATCAGTTCTTGCTATTAAATATTCTGTTGAACTAAATCCAGCTTGATTATTTGCATAAATCATTATTTCATAAATATTTCCACAAGAAAGATTTGTTAGACGAATATTTAATATTGGTGGAAATATATTTAATTCATTAAGATAGAATTTATTTTTTATTTTATATGTTATTGTTAAACTTTCAATTATTTCTGATGGATAAAATATTTTTAAACCTATTTCATTAGATTTTACATAATGAATTTTTGCTTGAATAGATGATGGTTTATCTAAAATAATACAGATTATGTTTTTTTAATTTACGAAAAAAAGAATTTGTTTATACTATAATATCGAATATTGAATAATTTTGTTCCACATTGATATTGATTGTCGGTTTCGGATACTTTTGTATAAGGAATATAAAGTGAAGTGTTATTTAATAATGGACAATCAAGTGTAAGTAGTTTATTAATTGGATGTATGATTGTTGTTGATTTATCAAAAACTTCAATGAAATATAAGATTTTTTAGAACTACTTAGGTTTTGAAATCTATTCTGAGTTAATTGAACTTCGAATTTAGGATAGATCAAATATTTTTACGTACGTGATGGAGGGATTTTAATCTGAATGGCGAATGATGATGAACCACAATCAATATAATTACAAATAGATACAGATATGTAATATTGTGATGATGAATGAAGATTATAAAGAATAAGATTTGAATTAATTGTTTCAATTGTTGTTAATGTTGACATATCTATTAAAAATAAAAATAAAAATTAATTTTTATGAAAATATTAATTATTACTAAAATTTTCATAAATTGTTACAGAAAATATTCGAAATTTTCCATTAAGTAATTTAATATCATCTTGTTCAAAATTCCATGTTATATAAGCAGTTGTACTATTTAATAAACTTGCTGTTAAATCTCTTACCATAGCATGAGGAACTGCAAATTAAAAAATAAACAATTATATTTTTGAATCTTTTTCTTATTAAAAAAAAATAAATGAATTTACCATTCTCTAATGTTTGTATTTTTAATGGTTGTGATTTTGGACTTGGTCCTAATTCATTTATTGCATAAATTATAAATGTATAATATGTAAAGCTTTTTAATTGATTAATAGTTAATATTCTTGAATGATAATTATGTGTTTGAGTAATAGTATGATTGTATTGATCAGTTATTTCAATAATAAATTCAATTAATGAATTATCACATATTTGAGATGATGGATACTAAATGTTAAATTTTTTAAATATTATCGTTTGGAATTTAGGATAAGTTTAATCGTTGAATTATTTTCAAATACAGCTTTTAATAGAGATCTAGACGCGTATATCTATCTAAGAATTATAACTCTAACGAAGTCATTTGTGAAAAGAAACTTGATAAATCTTTGAAAAACTTAACACTGACCTTCAAATGACTGATTCTTTCTTAACTATAGATTATATAACTATGAGATACAAATAGAATAAATAAAATTCGTGATAAATGATCATAATATGTTTTGTATTGATCATCCTCACCCTTATAAATACTCTTAAATAACTTGATAGTCTATAATTTCAATCGATAGCAAGAGTGTGAATATCCATAGACACTTTCAATCAAATATACACACCTGCCATGTCAACACAAGACTCTGTGCAGTAATACTAACAATACTAATATTATATGGAGCAATTTGTAGTTCTAAAAAAAAGACTAATTCTAAAATTAATCAAATATATAAAATAATAATTTACGTTTAGGATTTGTTTGAAAATATATAGGATTACTAGGTAATGATATACCAATTGTATTAATTGCTTGTATTATTACGGAAATAGTACATTCAGAAAAAATATTTTCAAATAAGTAATTGGTTATATTATTATTATTGATAGTAATAATTGTTTTATTTGACCATAATAAATCTTAATTTAGAAGAAAAATAAAAGAATAATAATTCTTTTTTTTTTTTTTACTTTGTTTATATTGAATTGTAAGAATATATTTAAAAATGTTTGAATTTCCATCAAATGGTTTAATCCAAGAAATTTTTTCTGAATTTATAATAAAAATATTTTCAATTTTATTTGGAATATTTTGTACAATTATTTCAAATATTGAATAATCTTGTGAATAATTATTTTTTGCATAACATTCATATAATCCACTATCAGACATTTGAATATTATTAATAATAAATGATAAATTTTTTTTTGTATTTTCATATTTATTTTTAATAAATGAAAATTTTTTTAATAATGGATTTATTAATATTAATTCAAATTGATTATCACCTTGAGCAAAACAATAAATATTTAATGTTTCATTTATTTTTATTGTTTTATTTGATGTTATTGATAAAATTTTTGTTGGAATTTTCATTGTTAAATATATATATGAAGATATTTGTCCATAGGAATTTTTTGCTTGACATATATATTTATTTGATTGAAATTTTTTTATTCTAAAATATATTGGAGATATTAATGATGTATTTAAAATTTGTTTTGTTGTTTTATCAATCCATTCTAATTGAAGATTTGGTTGACCTGATGCATAACATATAAGAGTAAATTCTTGATTTTTTTCAATAGTTAAATTTGTTAATGGATAAATAAATGGTTTTTGTTTTTCAATATTTATATGTTTTGATAATGATATTAATCCAAATGAATTTTTTACAATACATTCATATAAACCTGTATCATATATATTTCGTATAGAAATTGGATATGATATAAATATATCACCAGATAATAAATATTCAATATGATTATTAATTAATAATTTTTTACCATCTTTATATATATTTATATCTGGTATTGGATCACCATATACAGTAAAATTTAAATGAATTGGTATATGAGAAATATTTTCTGGTAATATAATTATATTATTTAAATTTGTCTCTTGATTATTAGTAAGAATAAAAGGAGGTGAATCTAAATATTTAGATAAATGGTTATATTAAAAGTTTTTTTTATGAACATAAAATTTTAAAAAAGACTTACTAATAATTCGAATTTGAGTTTGTGCACAACAATTATTTAAATCTGATGAAGTTGATATAAAACAACATTGATACATTCCCATATGTTTTCTTGTTGCATTTATAATTCCATATCGATCTAATTTATTTGATAATAAAATAGAATTATGATACCATTGCCATTGAATATCGGAGTTTATTATTGAATCAATAGTACAAATTAATTCAGTATTTGAACTAGCATTAAGATTTATTTCTTGAATATTTATTTGACATTTAATTGGAGCTAAAAGAAAAGAAAAGTTTTCTTGTTTTTTAAATCATAATAATTAAATGTTTTACAATTAATTTTAAGTGACATCATTGATGTCACATGTCCAATTGATTCATCATCAATACGACAAATATAATTTCCTGAATCATTTTTAGATGAAATCTTTAAAATCAATGAATTATTATATAGTTTTTCTTCGAATTTATCTATTTTAATTCCATCTTTCCACCATGATAATTGACTAGTTTTTGATAATGATGATATACCACAAGGTAATTCAATTAAATTATCATATTGTGCACGATATTCTGTATTATTTAATATAGATAATTCAGGTCCAAATGGTGAACGATCTATATGTATATATATATATATATATATTTAATTTATAATGAAAATAAATCTTTATTTACCTCGAATACGTAATAATTTAAATTGACTTTGTTTTGTATTATTATTAATCTGATTATTAATAATACATGCATAACTTCGATTATCATCTGATTTTGTTAAATTATGAATAATTAAATTTTTATTTGGTAATAAATTATATTTCGTTCTTGGTTCTATATTAATTCAATTATCACATATATATATATCTATATTTGTTTAATAAACTTACGTAAATCAAGTTGAATTATTTCATTATTTATTTTTTCTAACCAACCAATAATATTTATATGAGAACTAGCTGATGATGGAGATATTTCACATGATATAATAACAGATGATTGTTCAAATCCATATGGATTTTTAACTTCTATTTCATACATATCATAGATTTCTATAATATAACAAAAATTATTTTATTAATTGATAAAACATATACGATCTAGACGATTATGTTATAATCATATTATAACATGCAAATACTAATTTTTATTGATGTCTACTAACAATAATCTATAGATAGATAGGAAAGAAATTTTTATTAAATAAAAAACATGTTAATTTAATCGTTTCTCGGGATACAAAATCAAACAAATCTGTTGTTGAGATCCGACAGGATGTTATTCGGAAGTTGTAAGAAACTGATTGAACTAATTTCACCTGGATTTTTTTTCTTTCTAATGACTTTATTCAATGTTATGACTTGTTAGCAAAGGAGAAAATAATATATTTTTACTAATTTCATACAGTGTACATCTCATTGTTGTAGTACTAGTATTAGAATCTTTCGTTCGGTTAATAGAGTATATAATAGAAGAATTTACATAATTGATAAAGACATAAACATATTCTTATTCATTTACACTTGTCATAGAAGTTATTTTGTATGTATATATATACATATTTATGTTCATGTTGACTTCTACTAATTACTGAAAAAGAAGATAATCTATTCTATAACAATTTATTAGTAGTATATGTCAATTTAAGCTTAATAAAAATTGTATTTCGGATTAGACATACGATTATCTTGTTAATTACAATAAAATATTTCTATATCAACTTTGCTAAATCTAATGCTGTTACATTGTTTCATAGATAAAAAGAAATAATCTATTTTTAAGAAAATAAAATGTGTTATATGAATAAACTGATATTTATATATTTATTTTCTTATAATATCTAATTAATCATACGTGGTTTAAGTTGAATTGGTATTGTTTGTATACTACCAACTGGATTTTCTGCTCGACAAATAAATGAACCAGCATGTATTGTTTTAAAATATCTTTGAAATGGTCGAATAAATAAACTTCCATTTTCATATAAATCACTAAAATAAAAATTTTCGAAAAATATAATTTAACTAATAGTTAGAAATTAATTCAAATATTCTTACATTAATTCAGATGATTGAATTAATATTAATGATTGATCATTACTATTATTTATTCGAAACCAACTTATTTTAGGTATTGGATTACCTTGTGCTAAACAATCAAGTCTTATACCTAAATTATTATAATAAAATTTTTCTATTGTTGTTATAGTTGAAATAAAACTCGGTCCAATTGGATATTGAATTGTTATAACACCTAAAATAAAATTTTTATCTTAAATTATATATTTAATATTACTTATGCTTTTCTTTTTATAGCATAATCTACTGGGAATTTAAGTGTTAAACATATTTAGGTGAATAGAATTAGGTCATCAAAAAAATTACATATATAAAAAGAAAATGATTCATTCAAGTATGACATCAAATTTACTATAACCTTTTTTTTTTACTTTCCGTTAAATTTATTTTGCATTTATAACTATTGATTAGCATCATTTAACAATATTTTAACATATTAATAATATAATCTAGTGAATATTTTTTCCTATAAAATTACAAAGAAAAATATTAAAATAATAATTTTACCTTGTTGATAAATAACAAGAATAATTATTAAACTAATGATTATTATCATTATAATATTGATAAATACTAAATCATAGTTTATATTAAAAATTGAATATACTAGAATGAAGAAAAAGAAAAAAACTAAGTTATATGAACATTACTTATGTTCTTAAAATAATAAATATAAGGCCATTTAGAAGAATATGATGATAGTAATGGTCGTCTACCAGTACATTGATTGTCCTTCTTACGTGCTCTCGTTCTCCTTGTGTCTAGGGTCTAATAAGACAAATAAACTTTTATGGAATGAGAGAAAAAAAAATAACTTAGAGAGGGAATAAGGAAGAGAAGCTATATTTGCTGCAACCCCAGACCGAAAGTCAAATCATCTCTTCGTCTTTAATTAGAGACGATCGAGAGAAACAAGAAAGACAGAATAAAAAAGAGTAAGAACGACAAGAAAAAGGAGAAGAAGAAAAAAAAAGAAAGAGAGAAAAGAATAATCCATCCTTTGATAGTTATGCTAGTGAATACAAGACAATGAAAGCTAACAAAATTCATGGTCAAATCAAACGTTTTATACAGCAATCCATTAATTCAACGTTTATCTATCAGATTCTTTGTAATGTATAAATATATATATATATATATATGAATGACAAGTTATTCAGACCGTAATGATCACTATTAACTATCGTAAAAGAGTGACAAGTGGCTGTTGCTTTATTGATGAGATTGCATAAAGCATCCAATGAGAAAATAATGACCATTTGCTTGTCTTCATCATGCAGACTAAGACAAACCAATCTTTTTCTCTTACATATATATATATGTTTGAAATTTCAAACATAATGATGACATTTAAAAGATAATCGATAAGATTGTTCAATTACAAAAAAAATTTCATCTGTTTTTTTTCTGACAACAAATGAACGTTACATACATATAAATGTGTCTAAGCAAAAATACCTAATGGCAGTCATTAGTATGTTCTTTCATAATCCCAAGTGGTATGATACATACATTAAAATAAAGATAATACAAAAGAAGAGACGCGTGTATGTGTGTTATAGTGAGTATGTTTGACTTTATATTGTCGTTATTGATACTGCACTCATCTTTATTACATGTTAATGTTACTATTCTACTGAATGACGATTTCCGGGTATACTTATTAATCAACAATAGAATCCTTCTTCATTGTTTTTTTCTTTATAAATATACAAAGTATATATAGTTGAACAAAGGTCATATGTACAATGATAGAAAAAGAAAAAAGGGGGATTGAATGTTAAAATGATTAGATATTTAACATGAAGTTGATAGTTCGATGGCATTAAGAGAGACTTGAGTAAAGAAGGCGGAGGTAAGTATTGAATATATGTACATATACTTAAATATAAATTATTTTATACGATAGTAAAAGATTTATTGGTCAATCGAAGGTCGAAAAATACACAATATAAAAAAGAAATTGCATGTGCGTGTAAATAAATTGAGTTATTTTTTTACCATGAAGACATGCAAGACGGAAGTCGATTTGCATCAAAGAATACAAGCATTAGTGTTCTTAACATTCTGCCGTAGCGGAAGTCGATTAGACGCATCAATATTAAGCACCTCAATATAAAGAATAATCTAAGACCTATTACTGATTAAAAAATATGATTGAAATACTAATTATATATGATAAATAATGAGAGTATTCTACTCATTATTAAAATTGTCTGATGACCTTGTTTTCTTTTTCTCTACGGAAATGATTCAATGTGATAGTATCTTTATAAACATTGATAAGATTATATTATTGAACGATGAGTTTGTCATTTATGTCATTCAATATGAATAAAGAAAAGTTATTTTGACAAGACAATGCTATATGTAATCTTCTGTTTTTTAATAAATAAATGTCTTATTTTAACGTAACTTGAAAGAATTCTGATAAAAATATATAAGAAGACTGACTATGTCAGTTTATTTCATATTACTTTGATGTATTTATAAAAGAAGGCAAACTCAAGGAAATATTGTTTTTCTATTTTTATCAAAGATAATTTGTTTGTGCCTTTAGTCATTCATTTAAAAAAAAAACTTAATACTTAAACTATTACGAATCAATGATCAAATAAGTATGATTCTATGCGTACAAAAATGTTAATTAATATTAAATGAAGCAAATAGATCAAGTGATTACATAGACAGCATGATTGAAGTTAAACATTTCACAAGTAGAAATGTCTCGTATGAATTAGCAAATATTTATATAAAAGACATATCATTCAACTTTAATAAAAAGAAAACAAATATTAAGTATCTCAAAATGTCTGCATGTATATTTCATCATAGGTAAATTATAAAATCTCGATTTTTTTTTGTAAAAACGATGCATTGTGAAGTACTCCAATGAATTATGAATGATTTAAGGTATTGTGATGTTTTATTAGTATTAAAATTTGCTCTACCTTATTGAGTGAAAAAAAAACGGAAGAGTAAATAAATAGTGTTTGATTTTAGAATAATTTCAAAATTTATTGATATTTAATTGATATGTCATAATAAGAAATATATAATTAATTTGTAGCAAATGTAACTTCTTTAATAGAAGAACGTTTAGTTAATGATTCTTTTGGACGTAAAATACTTTTTGGTCTATCATTAAATCTTGGTGTATATCGTGAATGATTATCATTTGTTAACATATTTGAATAATGATTAATTAGATTAATAACTTGTTTATTTGAATTAAGTTTTTCATTATTCCATGGTGAAATTCTTTCATGACATGTCCATGTTTTTTCTCGTCGTAATTTATTTTCTATAAATAAATGTTTATTATCTTCTTTTAATGATTTTAATGAAGAATTTCTTTCATATAATCGTTGTACAAGTTCCATCCATAATTGATAAGATGGTTTAAAATTTAATTTTTCTATATGAATATTTGTTGATAATGATAATGATTTTCGATCTTGACTACGTGGTGAAAGTATAGCCGGTGTATAAGTACTTTCTTCTAATGTTTTCATATGATGATGATTACATAAAAGCATTTTACATTGATAAGGTGATTCAACTCCATAAAAACATTTATAATTTGGAATACTAAATTAATAAATAAAAGAAAATTATATTTTTTTAAATTTTTATTGAAATTTTTAGTATCCTATATAGAATAAGATCGATATATAATGTAGAATAAAGGAAGAAGCTTCAAAGATCAGTTGTTTTTATATTTTTCGCTAAGATTTTATTAATTTTTAACAAGAAATATTATGTTGTAGTCGCTTATGTCTGTAAGTTTACTTGAAGATAAGTATGCAATTTTTTTCTCATGAGAAAAACAAGTTAGATATCTAAGGTTAGATTACCAAACTACAAATCTTGAAATATTTTTTTTGGACTTAACAGAACTAAAATAAAAATTTCTCTTTAATTGATAATTCAATTTTAAATTCTCCTCAAGATTGATCTGATGTTTCTTTGACTTAAATTCATTTCATGATAGTTCTAATGTATTACTCCGAGGAGTATAAAAAGAATAAGAAAAAAAGATATTTTTAACTCTAACTAGGAGATCGCATAACCTACTTAATACTACTATATATACCCAGTTTTTTTTGCTTTAATTCCGGTGATTTTATAGCAAATATATAATCCTCAAAGATCATCTGTAGACTATGGAACTTTAGATGTTCGGTTTATTCATACAAACAACAAAATTCATAAATTAAATTTGAAATATCGATAAAAACACAGATTATTAGTGAAATGCTAATTTGCACCTAAAAAGCATCCTATCTTTCCATTAGCAATCCTATTTTTATCATTTTAACATATTTCCTTTTTTAACTTAATGGTGATATTAAAGGTTGAAAGGTAGTTTTTTTTTATAACCAACATGGCATTTAGAACGAACACACTTTTTAAACATATCTCTGAGAAATCTCTAAAGGAAAATAAAAACATTTATTTATTTTTAATACTATTGAACGATAAATATCGAAAATGAGACTAGTTTCTAATTGAAACTTGTTCCTTCAATACTATTAAATTTTTTGCTTATGTGAAAAGATTATCATGAAGAGATGAAATTGGAAAAAAAGTCTGATGAGCTGATTTATGATCTTTTAATCTTTAATTTTTTTTGAATTTCTTTTTTGAAATAAATTTTACTTTTTATCAATATGTTTGTTTCGTTTTGATGCTGAATTTCGTCTATGATAATAATATGTCCATTCATTTAATTTTGGACCAACAGTTTGTGCCCATTGTTGACATGTAAAATGATATTCATTATCTATTGCAAATGGTGATGCAGTTGTATAATCAAGTAAATAAATAGCATTATCAAAACGAAATAATTTTATAGCTAAAATTAAAGGTGTATAACCTAATTCTGTTTTACAATCAATTGAAAAATCCATTGTTTTTATTTCATGAATTATATCTGCAAGAATTGATGTTTGTGATGATGCTGCTGCATGATGTAAAGTTGAATAACTTTCATTATCAATATGATTCCAATCAATAGATTTTGTTCGTAAAAAAAGTGGAATAAGTTTTGAACGATTAAGTAAACATGCATACATCATTGGTGTTTGTTGATGAAAATCAATTGCATTTATATCAGCATTATCTTGAAGAAGAAGACGAGCTACTCGATAACCATAATTTTCTTGATCAGAAAGTACAGCTAAATGAAGTGGTGTTCGACCAAAACTATCTTTTTCATTTACATTACATCCAATTCGATTAATAAGTAAATTTAATTGAGACAAACGTCCATCTAAAATCACTTGATGAATAGACGCCATATATAAATGTAGACAAATAAACGCCCTGGTAGCAACAATGTACAGCTGATTCGTGGTCTATATGACTTTTTCTGTGTTTAAAAAATAACAATACATATATAGGATTAATTTAATGGAGTCAAACAAAGAATTATCAACAACAAATTAAAGTTTATTTATTTTTTATTTCAAGACAAAATTACATCGCCACCATATATATATTTATTGACATATGATATCGATCATTAACTTCTGATATATGACTCTTCCCTTTCATCTAGATCAATAAGCAATTATTAGTTCAGTTTGTCCTTTACATCTACACATATGTTTAAATCGATATATTGATAGAAACCAAGAACAATAAAAATAACACTTTCTCTATTAAAGTTTATGTTCTATTATAGATATGATCCCCCCCTCTCTCTCTCTATCATATGCTGATTTGATTCTAGTTGTTGCCATTTTTTTTTATTCATATTTCTTGAGGCATCTTTTTTAACTTCTCACTTTTAGACACGAACATCTTCCCTTTTTTGTTGGAAGAAAAAAAAGAAACATTGCATGTGCTTTTTCTTTCTTCTTTTCTTTTGATGCAAACACAATGTTCGTTATAATAACAGCGTTAGCATTGACTACTGTCATATGTGTTATTTCATTTTTGCAATTAAAAAAAAAAGTTCGACAGACTGAAGAACAATTTTCTTTCCTTTTTTTTTTCTCTTGTGCTATTAAACAAGGCAATACTTAAGCAACAACAACAACAACAACGATCTCTGCATGACAAGAGACATAAATTTCATCTAGTGTTTCTTAAAAATGTAACATTTTCGTATTATTTTTTTGTTTCATCATGTTTACACTTTTACCATCATTGTATCTTATTGGTGTTCGTTGTTTTCAACATTGGAATAATTCTTATTATAATGAATCAAATAAAAAAGAATTAATTGAAATTAATAATAAAACTAATAATCCAATAACTTCTGTTCAACAAGACACATCATCTTCAAATATAAAAGTTAAATCTCGTAAAAAAAAACCTCATTATCGACGACGTACAATATCGTTAAGTGGACTTACTCAAGATGATATTGCCTATTTAATGAAACGAACAGGACTTACTGAAGACGACATACTTTTATGGTATAGAGAATTTCTTGTATGTATACAATTTTTAATTAATTATATAAAAATGTTAAACTATTTTTTTTTATTATTAGAATGATTGTCCAGATGGAAAACTTGCAAAAGATAAATTTATTAATATTTATCAACAATTTTATAAAAGAGGTCATGTTAATAAATTTTGTGAACATGCATTTCAATTATTTGATAAAGATCGTTCAGGATTTATGGGTAAAATTTTCTTAAATAATTAAGAAAAATAAAATAAAAAAATATTTCTTTAATAGATTTTATGGAATTTCTTCTTGCTGTTAGTTTAACATCAACAAATGATCCCGTACGAAAAATTGACCTATTTTTTGCTATGTATGATATTGATCATAATGGTCTTATTGATGAAAATGAAACGAGATCTTTTGTTGAAGTATGTCTTTATTCATTGTAAATAATCTTATTATTCAAAAGAAATTTTTTTTATTTTCTCTTTTAGTCAATATATGAATTATTAGGTATTGATATAAGTGATCCATCAAGAATTGATACAAAAGTTCATAATATATTTTCTAAAGCTGAATGTGATCAATCAGGTCATTTAACAAAAGATCAATTTGCAACCGCTTGCCAAAATGATCGATATATACGGAAACTTTTAATACCAAATACAAAATTATCTAATAATTAAGAAAAATAATTTCTTTTTTTTTTTAACATATATATTTTATATATGGATCATATCAATTAAAGTAATTTATATTATCCAATTATATAATAAATATAAGGATATATTAATACTAGTCAAGAGAGACATTTGATCTCTTGTTTTTCATTTCATGGAATTATAATATTAACTTCTATCATATTTTTAATATTTTTCTTTGATTTGTGTTTAAATCTGTATGTAGATGATGTTGACTAACCCACTTCTAATAAAATTTAAACAAGTAGCAAAAAAAAAAAATCAAAATTGTTTTTTTTAAAATTTCAAGTTTTTCGTTTGAAAACGAGATATTCTCAAAAGAATTTAAAGTAATTTTGCATGTTACCTTTGAAACCTGATAAGTTCATTCACTCAAAGATCAAATTATTTTCTTTTTAATATTTATTCAAGATGTTATTCACACTCTTCTTTTCAATTTCTTTTTTTTCAATCATACACATTGTTAGAATGATGCATCTAATCTTAAATTTTAATTTATATTTTGAAGAAAATAGAAGAATTGAGATTCTATTAAAATAAATTTATATAATATAATAGGATCTACTCTTCAATTCACATTTGATACAAACATTAAATGTCAGATGTTTTACTGAAAAATTCACTCATGTGTACGTTATTATGCTAACAATTTGCTGTTACGTATAGTACCTGGTCCTTGAATTAACATCCGTCAATTAGTTATAAAGTATTCCAACAATGACAGGAGGAGATAGTCTATTTAAACATAAAAAGAAATAAAGCATAATGATAAACTTATTTTTCATAGTTCATTTTTACTCTTTTAAATTCTTAATAGAAAAAATATTAATATATATATATATATATATATTATTTAAAACAAATGCAAATAAATGAATGTTTTATCGAATAAATGTATATATTTTTTTTATCTTATTTTTATATTAGTATACTTATAAGAACAAAGAAAAAGACAAAAAAAAAAGAAGAAGAAAAGAAATAGAGTATAATAAGGAATACATTAAATAAATATATAAAGTTAATTCACGAAGCTGTTGGTGCAAGCAATCGTCTTAAATGATCATCTTGTAAACAACCAGTAATAAATTCTTCTTTAGATAATTTTCCATCACCATTTTCATCCATTTTTTGAAATATTTGATCAACTTTTGATTCTGGTCCATTTGAACTTGATCTTTCTTCACCAAGTAGATCAAAAATAGCCTTAAGAAAAACAAAAAAAAGGAAAGATTAAAATCAAAAAATTTTTTCTTATAATTTTTAAAATTAAATTCTTACATCCATGATTTTCTTCATTTCTTTTTTATCAATAAAACCATTACGATCAATATCTAATTAAAAATAAAAATATAAAATAGTTGATATTCTAAACATAAATATATTAAAATATATAAACATACCATACATTGAAAATGCCCATTCTAATTTTTTCTTTGGTTCTTGTTGTGCAGTTATTGAAATTGCAATTAAAAATTCACGAAAATCTAAATACAAAAAATTTTTTAAATGATATATATATAAGAAAATTATTTTCTATACCAATATGACCAGAATTATCACTGTCAAATGTACGAAAAACATATTCACAAAATTTTTCAGCTTTTCCACTTGGATAAAATTGTTTATAAACATCGACAAATTTTTTTTTATTTAATTTTCCAGTTGGACAATCTTTCTATAATATCAAAAAAAAAGATTAAAATTTATTCTAATATATATCTCAATCTTTTTAGTCTCATTTTTTATATAAAAATCATAATATTCAATACGATTAGTCTTTTTTTTTATATTTATAGTAAAGAGCAATTGAGATATATCACTTGACAAAAGATGATTTTGATCGAAAGACATCATCAATTCAGTTCAGAATCATTTCTTTTCTTTTATGATGTACTCATATCTAATGAAACTAGAATGTTTTAATATAATCATGTATATTAAATATTATTAGATACGATAGATAATTTCTTTATTGTTTAAACTTACCAAGAAACCTTCATGCCATTGACGTACTTGTGCTGGTGTAAAACCAGATATAGATGATAATTCACTAATATTTTCATCTGTAAGTGACTTCCCTAATTTAAGTCGTTGTCCACTATTATTATTATTACCCATTATTGAAAATTTTTATTGAAAAATCAAACTTCAAAATAGAATCTATAAAAAATGTATAGATATAAGTAAATGATTATTCTCGGAGATAATTGACAATGTTTTCTTTAGCATTCTCACATAACAAATGAAAGACGAATGAGTCCTAAAAAAAAACGAGAAAAATAAAGAAAAAAAAAGAAAAAAGAGAATGATAAAGAAAAGGATATAAAATATAGAGAGAAAAAAAGAAACGAGACAAGAAAAATACTACTTCAAGTCTTTTCTCATATATCATCGTCTTTCGTTGACTACTAATTGTACATAAATGCAATCGTGTCGAAATAATTAGTTAGTTCGGATTTGTATTTGTTCGATAATCAAAGAGATTAAGTAAAAAAAATACCGATGATAGATAATAAAGCTTTTTTTGTATATATGAATAGAAGTAAAAGAAAGCAATCATAGACGAACTAAATAGAAATTATAACTATCAATCTGTTTGGAGAAGAATACTTTTCATATGTATATTAACAATACAGTACAACTAAGCATGCATAGATACATATTTTTTCTTTCAGAGTACATTTTATATAACTACCTTAATATTTGATTATAACCAAGACGAATGAAGAAAAAAATATTTAGAAAGAAAACGAGTATAGAACAATAGCTACACTTTGATTGGTCTCTGTGTTACGATTCGCTTCATTGATTCTCATTTATCATCCTCACTTTTTAGACCAATATACGCACACAATATATTTCATCAAGAAAAAAAAAAGAAAAATAAAACGATCTTATTATTATTACCCATTATGTGATGTCAAGTAATCAGCTGTGTCATAAAGCATCAATAGATACATATTTAAACATTAGTTTTATTAGGATTAATATAAAAATATGATGCCATAATTTATAACTTAATCTGAATAATATATGCATTATTTGCAATAAAAGAAATATTAAAAATTATTATTTATTACTTTAATTTAGATAGAAAAAAAAATAACGGATAAATGATTTAATAAACTCAAAAGTTGTTATACATATAATAATTTGATATATATCAAGAAAAAAAAAATTATGTCTATAATATGATGAAAAATAAAGACTAACACAAATATCAATAACATGTTTACTTAATAGTATCTAACGTGCGTTTTCTTCCGTTTTTTTGTAACTACGAATAAATATGACGTGTTCTTATCGCGCATTTAATATCAATCATATTATTAATGAAAAGGATTTCGATACGCATAATAGTGAGTAGTCGATATATTTATATTGTGACCTTATTCTACAAATAATAAAACCTGATTTTTTTTAATTTAAAAAAGAAACAAGACAATGATATGTATAATTGTGTCTCTAGTGTGTATTTGCTAACTTAAAATTAGTATTTAGATCGAATCTTATGTTCATTTGTGTGTCAATATTCCTATTATTTCTTTTTGTTTTGCTCAATAACAATAAACTATTAGTACAAAAAGGATTTATTCGAGCGGATAACTTACTAAAAATATGATAGAATTTAGAAAAGCATTATTGACTATGATAAAGTTAAAGTGAATTAAATATGAAAAGCTTTTTTATTCTTATAGTCTTTTTTTAGAAGGACAATACTCATTTTTATCGATTGCATCGATCTGAAAATAATCAACACATGATGAATGTCATTTTTATAATATGGATATGGCCAGTCGTGTTGATAATCCGTTTTAATACAGTCGTATTGTACAGATAAAATGTACTATTGTTCGGATCATAGAAGAGTAGATCCTTGCTAATCTTAGATTGACCCGAATAACATCATGTTTCATCCTTACAATAGTAGAAAAAAATCTACTATTGTGAGGATGAAACATGATGTTATTCGGTCCAATCTAGGATTAGCAAGGATCCTCTCTTCTATGATCCGGACAATAGTACGTTTTATCCTTACAATATGACTGTATTAAAATGGGGTATCAACATAACTGGCCATGCCCATATATATTATTAATAGAATCTATCATATTATTGATTCTAAACGAAAATTTTAATGATTGTTTTAAATTGATAATAATATGCGTATTTATGAAATATTTGTGAATGAAATATTATTTACTAGTAAGATGAAGATATATGTTGAACAATTTTTATTTAAAATGACAATTTTTAATTGAATCTTTAGAACAATATTTTACAGCGATTTATTTTAATTGCTTCAATTATTTGAATCATTTTGATCTTTAATAGTCGTGTAGTAAATATTTATTTTCACATATATGTATATATTATATAGAGAAATCGAATGATATTGAGTTCAGTGATCATGGAAATTATGAGACTGATTCGTCCCTTTCAAGTTATTAATCATTAAATATAGCAATCAGTCTCTCTTTTTTTCCTGGAAATTAAATAAAAGAAACTTTGGAATACGTTAAGACCATTTTGTTGATCAATTATTGGGTCATTGAAAACAATAATTCCAAAATAATTATCCAATAATTGTTAATATCATAGTAGAACTATACATTTTAATGATGTACATATAGTTTTTTAAAAATGAGTAAATCATTTAAAGATTATTGAAAAATATATTAAAACCTACATATCATTGATACTTTACATAATTATTGTTCAGTCAAGTTCACATTAAGTTTTAGATCTAACAGAAAATCTCTAGAATACTATGACTTATATTTAGATCATAATTAGACATTAATTTTATCTAAAAAGAATGCCTCATAAAACATTAATTAAAAGTTTTGGAAATCATAATATATGTCAGGTTCAGAGATCGAAATAGAATCAAATAAAAATGTTTATATTTACTATATTCTCTGATCTTCACAAATCGATGCAAGAAGAAAAAAGGCAAATGTAATTGTAAAAAAAAAACAAAAGGAATGTACAAATATTCATTTACATTGATTGCATGTAGATCACGTGATATTTGACACAACAGCAGAATAGTAATTCATTTCTTTAAATTTCAGTTTTTAACGATGAATTGTAATAGTCGTGACAAATACCAGTAAAAGTATTTTATACTAAAAGACTATTTTTAAAGAAGTTTGAAGTCCCATATATAACGATAAAATTCAGACTAATTATGTTAACATAGTAATGTTAGACACAATTGATAATTGAATAATGAAGTTAGTCGTGTAGAAAAAGAAGAATAGCAGTTTACACACAATGAGCAACATCTTATAATCGTTGTCAATAGTAATTTTAAGTGTGAACATATAATTAAATGACACAGGCGTATAATACAATATAGACATTTTTTATTTTATTCAACTTTTATGAACCTCATGTTTATATATATATAGATATATATTCTTAATAATCTGTTAGAGCAATAATCCTAAAAATAAATGCAAGCTTATAATAATATGTATGTCAATGATGGGATCGGTTCGGTTTGAGATAAGGAAAATCGATTTTTATATCTATTACTCTTAAATCATAAAGATGAACCAAATCAACTCCGCATAAAGTTAAGAATGTTCTCCATGCATATTTTTCCTAGTGTTCGAGTTTCTTTGTTCTAAAATAAATCTTCTAAGACATATTCTTAGTTTATAGTCTGAGTCAGTTCGTTAATCCTAACATGATCGACAATATTACGTTAATCTATTAATTGAAAGTATTTCTTGAAAAGCATATTCAACTAGAGTAGCATAGCATACTGAAGAAATTATAAAGAAAATATTATATAATTCACATTCAATGCTATTAATTGTTTATTTACAATCAAAAGCATTAGAGGCAAATATATTTTTTTGACTAACACGCTGCCTTTTTACGATATATTGAAATAGATACTTTAATTTTTTTTAAGGATTATACCAAGACTAGTGCATCAGAAGACAAAACAACACTCTAAGATTACATTTCTTCATGAACAAGCTCTACAATAATAATTACTCCTTTAAGCCTACTCCTCTCCTAAAAAAATGTCAAATTTCGTCAGAAAAACGAAATTTGAGATAAATGCATAGCTGAATACCATCAAGCCTGAACATTAAGAATAGCCATGATTTTGAGGTTTACCTATTTTTTTCAAAAACTGAAATTTAAAAAAAAAAGTTTTTGTAGAAAAACTCCTTTTTTCATTAAAATATTTTTTTTTGAACGTAACAGATGACCAGATGGTTTAGTTTATACTATTCCGATAATTAGTGTCAAAGTTGTAAAAATATTTGTATTACTTGAAGTACAGATCATAACAGCGCCAGATTTAACTTTCAATATTCAGGATTGAAGAGACATTTGGAAGTAAATGTAACTTAGAATCGGACAAAAAGGAAAAATCTCGCTTTTTTCAGACTACTATTATTCGAATGTTGTCTTAGATGTGCATGAATCTATGTAAATCGATAAAAATCTTTAAAAAATACAATCATACAGTCCAACGATTGACGACCTGTTAACTTTTTAAGTTTTCGCAAATCAAAAAATTTAGTTTAAAAGAAAAACAAATTTGTGAGGCAAGAAGTAAAGTATAAGTTAGATTTTGATATTTTTTAAATATCTCAAAATTAGACTATAGGAAACTGCTTCAATCTAATTCATCTGTGACATAAATATATCAAAGGATATTTCAAACAAGTAGCCGAAAGTTAAAATCCTTACTGGGTTATTATAAGTTTTCAGCTTTTTTAATTAGATCGGTTCGATTCGATTCCAAAAAAATGGCACCAAATCCCATCACTAATTTCACTTCTTTCCATAATGTGAGCATTTTCCATTTTGCAGTCATTTTTTTTCTTTCTTCCTGAATTTTACTTTGTGAGCATTTTTTTTCTACAATTAAGAAAAAACACCTGCAATTAAGAAGACACGATCTTACTCGATGTCGATGCTGTTTCTTTATCAAACAAATAAGTCATTTCTAATATATTTTTAGATCAAAACAATTTACCTGTTGTCGTTGTACTTAAATTAGATCAAAAACTTGAATATGAATAAGAAAATGATCGGAAGATATGAACAGAGATAGATGATCAATTCAATCAAATCTCTCATTTGTAATGCTTGATAGAGTGCTTGTATCTAGTTAAAAAAGAAATCATTTTGTTTTCGTGTCTATGACAATGAAATCGATCCGATACAGACGGTTTGCATTGGTAATACTGATAGCAACCGCAGTTCCAACACTTCTCTCTAATAAAAGTAGTAGCAACGCTGAGAAGACAAATCTAAATTATTTCGAATGAGAAATAGTCTACATTGTTTCACTAGAAACAATCAAAAGAAGAGGATTTTTCTTTGTTTTTTAAACTAACTTGTCAATCGATGGAATACTTTCCATAGTAGAAAGATTACTTCGATACAAATCTCTCATTTTCAAATCGATCGTTTTTAACGTCGTCTTCTGTCGAACGAAACGAATCGATAAAAATTCTTCCCGTGGAACATTACTACTCATTTCAATGATTCCTTCTATTTTTCTCTCCTCTATTTTCAAATTTTGTTTCTTTCCAAATAAAATCAAAAGAAAAAACAAATTGCGTTGTTGTTTTACACGTCGAATTGAAAAGCAAAGGATAATGGTATTTCCTTCTGTAAAAATCCATCATTTCCATCTTTAATCATTAATCTACTCATTTTCTCTGGATAGAAATCATATAAAAATTTGTCTTATTACTATAGTTTCTTTTCTATCAAAGAATGAAAATATTTCTTATGTCTTCTAAATCAACTTCAACTCGTCGAAGTGAGCATGTCTTTTATTTTCTTTTTCTGATTCGGTATGATACGATCTTGATATGTTTTTTTGTATAGATGAGACAAATAGCATCTCCAAAACTTTTCTCATTTTTTCAAATTTATTTTTATTTTTGCTAGTTAAACACTTTCAAGGAGAGCTGAAAATGAGTGAAAGATAGGAAGCGAGTCCCACAAAAAGCATTTTTAACTGAAGAGAAAAAAATGGCATATCTTCATGAGACATTTTAGTAAATCAACTGATTGTTTTCTCAGTGAGAAAAACATTTTCAAGATTGCACATTTAAAAAGACATCCATAAAAACACTTTTTGTTAATTCTTGCGCCCAGAACAAATCATTCGAGTATCATATTCATTATGAAATAGTAGTATCTTCGAAAAATTTCTATCGAATATATTCTCTGAAATAAATCAATTTCTAAGTCTGATTCGATTGAAATATAAAATTTGATCTGAAAGAATATTTGTTCAAATAAGATTGATCCTGTTTCATTGTCATCTAGTGAAGCATTGTTAGACATTTTCAGAAGAGAGTATCTTCATCTTTTAGATATTTCCGATCAAAACATTGTTTAAAAAGAAAAGAAAATCGAGATGAATGATGTTTATTTTTGTGATCGGAAGTAGAACAAAGGAAACAATTGAAGATTGAAACTAATTTTGTGTAATTTGTTCATTGATGTTCAAATTGCTTAGATTGATTTGTTCATCTGTTGTTGCTATGAGCTCATGATTTGTTGTATTGATTTGTAGCGTAGATGATTTGTCTTCTTTTGTCAAAGTTTCGTTTTGACAAACACGAAAATATTCTTGAATAAGATGAGAAGCTTTTTCAGAAATTTCTGTATCTGAATGAGTTTGTAGAGATTTGATATGATCTAATCCTAAAAATAAAATTGAAAAGTTTTTTGATTAAATCGATTAGATCTTTATTCAAACCAAAAGATTCTTCAATCATAGTCGCATATGGATTATGCTCATTGTTTTGTTCACATTTGTTTGTACCTAATTTAAGAAGATATCCCAAAACATCCAAAACTACTTCAAGAGTTTTTTTTCTCGTTCGAGTTAATAACTGACATAAAGGTCCAATTACATTCTGATCAATGACATATCTAAAATTGATCAAATAGAAAAAATTTGTTTCAGAATAGAAACGAAATAGTTTTGAAAAAATACTTGATCTGTTGTGTGTTACCACGCGTTATAACATTGTTCACAACCCAAGCAGCTTCTGTTTGTGTGTTCTCGTCAGCATGTGTGAGAAGAGGAATTAATATTGGAAAGATCTCGGCATCAATAACGGACTAAAATTGACATTGATTATCATCAGTTGTAAATGAATTTGCTTTCTTACTTGAATTTGACTTTCAGTTCCAGCACAGATATTTGACAAAGACCAACAAGTTTCTTTTTGAATTGATTCAATTGGACTTTGAAGTAAGATTAACAATTGAGGAAGAACACCAGCATCAATTACAACCTAAATAGAACAAAATAAGTTAGAAAAAAAAACAAATTTTCTTGCAAATCTCTTTGACTACTTGTGTTTGTGCATCGCTACCAACAACAATATTACCTACAGAACGTAAAGATGCTTTTCGAACATCTGAAGATCTATGTCTAAAATTGAAAGAAATGATTTTTTTTTGTAAATGTCAATGAAGTTTTGTTCTTTTAATTACGTTAATAATTGCATAAGTGAAGGTATGATACCACTTTCAATAACAGGTTGAATATTTTCACTTGATAGACATAAATAAGAAATAGCCCATGATATATCGATTAATATCTCTGGATCCCTATCTTTCAACAAACGATTTAGTACAGGTAATGCTGATGAAATCTTAACATAACAAATTTCAATAATTAATTGATTTGAAAGAATATTTCAATATTTGATTCTACTTTATCAAAATCAACAGGTGAATCTTTAGTACGACAGAGATTTGATAAACACCATGAACCCTGTCGTAGAACAGTTACATTTGCACTACATGACAAAATACTAAATACAATCAATGAAAATTGTCATTTTCTCTCCATTTATTCGAAGAAGAAAATTAGTTACTTTAATAATGGCTGAAGGATCCCTTTTTCAAGGAGATAATCACGACATTCAGCACTGTCTCCAGCTATATTTCCCAATGTCCAAATAGCCTGAAAAAAGAAGAAGATTTTATTGGTAAGAAATTGGTTTTCTAAGATAGCTTTACTTCTGCTTGAATTTTTTCATTAGAATTGTTTAATAATTGAAGTAAAACTGGTACGACATCAGCATCAATGATATATTTTGTTTGATTGGTATTTCCTGCTGATAGAGATACGAAAACTTGCACAACTTCATGCTACAAATAAGAAGAAATTGTTTTTTTCTTCTTTCATTTTCTTATTTAACAAAGTTATTTTTACTTGAATTTCATTATCTTCAAAGTTTAATAATTGAACAAGACGACGAACTATATCAATTGTGATAACTTGATCAATTAACAGAGTTGATTCTAAACGAAAAACTAGAAAACAAATTTTGTGATAAATGTCTCAATTATTATTTGAACTTTTATCTGGAATCTTTCGATACGATAGTACTGCTTGAAGAATTTCATTTGAATCATCACTGAATAAACCATCGACCATTTCTATTCTCGTTACCTAAAAAACATCACAGAACTAATTTTGATATAAAACCAAAGAAATAAAATATACTGATTTTCAAACCATCTGACGAAAACATTAATAAAGATAGATAAGATCTTTTCTTTGAGATATTCTTAGAGATGTCAAAACGACATGAGAAATGCGTCAAGAGAAATATCTCTTTCGTTAACATGTTTCTCTACTCTTCGAATGTGTGCTAGAAATACAAAATATGTCTAGCAACGAGAAGGATGATAAAGATGTTCAAAAGTGTTTTTTCCAAGGGGGAAACAGCTGATTAGGAGTCTGATAATCACCCTAATCACTGCTAATCACTGATAATCACTGCTAATCACTGCTAATCACTCCTAATCACTGGTTCTCAATCCTGAAAGCTCGTCAGTTTGTCTGGGGTCAAAAAAACATAAAGGTTAAAAAAACATAAAGGTTAAAAAAACACTAAAGGTTAAAAAAACATCCAAGGAGGAAACAGTTGATTAGGAGTCTGATAATCACTCCTAATCACTATTAATCACTCCTAATCATATCTAATCAAATAATTAGCTGTTTCCCCCTTGGTTTTTTCTCTCATGACCATACATTAAATACCACCCAGTGAAAAATGTTCCTCGAAAAAAACGCCATAGAACGCAATCATAAAAATATGGAACCTTATCTTGTGCATGAAGAACGTGTTCATAAATGAAAAGAAACGCTCTGGATCTGAATGAACGCGTTCTTTACTGTTCCACGCTATTACGGAATGCTTTCTTCTCAGTTCAAAACACGTTCTGTATTTATATAGAAAACTTTCCGAATCGTTCTATAAACCGATAGAATGAGTTTCTGTTCATTCTTTTACAGAACGTGCAGGATAGTGTTCTATCAAAATAAGATCCCATTCTTTGACATTCTCTAGAGGAACACCTAAGAATGGATTCTTTCAACTGATGAACGCATTTCACACAATCTAAAATCATTCTTGGAAGAAAGGAATGCAATCTCCGCCGTTCTCTGCTTTGAGCTACGAAAAATTGGAGCACACCATTGGATAGAGCTCGTCGAGTTGTACTAGGAGACATCTCTCAACGAATCATTTGTTAACTTCACTCCGAGGATTCGTGTTAGAAATGTAAGTCTAGGTGGTAACGGTCTAGAAAGCGTTCCAAAAAAAATTTGGCTTTTTTTAAGAAAAAAAAGCGTTCCAGAAAAACTGGAATGTGTTCTTTGCCGCTCCATTTTTGAATGCTTTGCAGTTTTTCTGGAACGCTTTTTTTCTTACAAAAAGCCAAACTGTTTTTGGAACGCGTTCTATGCCGTTCTTTTGAAAGAACATTTTTCATTAGGTTGACTTATTCGAAAAATAATAGTGCTCACTATTTTTTGAAACGAACAATATTATTGATAGATGATGAACTTTCTGAACTATTGAAAAACTCTTCTTGATGTATGCAGGGATAGGCTTCCATTGGTGAAGAAGAAGTAAATGAGTCAATTTATTCCTCAGAAAATATCAAGTAAAAAATTAGGTTTACCTGATATCGACGATAAGTTTCAATGATTAGATTAAGTCTTTGACACACATTACGAGCTGACATAAGAATTGTCAAGTCATCGAGATGGTCAAGAATTCGATAAATATGTTCGATAGGTAATGTAGTCAGAGATAAAGTTATTGCTTCAATCATTTAGGTTGATGTTTTTTGTGTAAATGACTTTATTGTGGGCATGTTTCCTTTTTATTGCCACGTGTGTATTCATGTATTGACGACATTTAGTTGCGTAATAACCGTACTTACACGAAAAATTGAAAGAACATAATGATAACAAGAGAATAAGAATATGTTGTGAGCGCCACTACCCATGTAAAAAAATAAGTAGACAAAAACCAACTTTTTAGTACTTTCAAAAGTTACATTTTAGCAGAACGAAGTACTTATAAATGAACCGTTTTAAGTAGTTTTTATATTTTTTGACTAAAAAAATACTTTTAAACACAATGAAAAGTGTGAAAAAATAATAAAATCTACCATTAAAAGTGAAAATAATAATAAAAATTACTTTATTAATATTACAAATACTTAATAGTGTTTTTCAAAATAAAAAAATATTTACAAGCACTTTTAACATTAATATAGAAAAATAAAGTAAATATTATTGCTATTTTTCACTTCTAATGGCGAATTTTATTAGCTTTTCACACTTTCCATAGTACTTTAAAGTATTTTTTAGTCAAAAAAGTATGAAAACCACTTAAAAAGGTTCACTTATAAGTACTTCATTTCGCTAAAATGTAACTTTTAAAAGTGCTAAAAATTTGGTTTTTGTCTACTTATTTTTCACATGGATATCTATTGGGTAGTTTTTTATTGCTTACGAGGGAACCGTCCGAGGTGCTAAAAAGCTGTTGACCCCAAATTTTGTCTATAAGTAGGGAATATATAGACTAGTAAAAGTTTAAGAGGATATGGACCCTAGTTGAGATTTG
>JAJEKB010020275.1:427945-462155 GCA_022393335.1 Macrotrachela quadricornifera
AATTATAGTAAACGGTCAATATCTCAGCCAAATCTCAACTAGGGTCCATATCCTCTTAAACTTTTACTAGTCTATGTATCCCTTACTTATGGACAAAATTTGGGGTCAAAAGCGTTTTAGTACCTCGGAAGGTTCCCTCGTTAGTTTAATCGCGACTCATTCAATCATACTCTCATCAATATCTAAAAACATCAATTTATCTCGAATAGAGTTAAAAGTTCATTTGAACTATCTTATGGATGAGAATGGGCGAATTTACAGAGACATTCCAAGCTTTTAACGACCATCGGTTCGAATGGAATTTAATCAATTCATTATTAGGTACATTCAGAATAAACATAAACTGTACTGCAAACTATAGACACTTGAACTATTCAATTTATGTTGTTGTGTTTTCTGTGCCATAAAAAACTTGCATTTCCTTCGATTCTTATAAAAGTGAATGTCATTTGATTTTTCAATAAATCTACAATGATAAATATGTTGAATGGTTATTCAAGAAGAATGATATATCGAGATCAACTTGTTCAATATTGAAATCATTTGCATATGAGTAGATAACACTTTGATGAAAAGTCCTTTTTATTGAAGTATTGCATTCGTAACATTCTATGAATCCTACGGTGTCTTTCTTGATATTAAATTAAATCTTGTTTCCATTCGAACGCATAGTAAAATCTCTCTAAATTGAATACCAACGGGTCTTTTAATAAAGTGTTCATTAAAGGAGGTGTTCATCTTGTGGAGATTTCACATTAACTCTTACACGCTTTTTGTGTGTCCACATGGATTCACAGTGATGTTTTTCGATCTTTTTGAGATGAATATTTATACATTTTGGGGTGACTCTTTTTCTAATTGTTAGTCTACTAACAATGCACCGAAGTCTTATAAAATTCCATAAATAGAGCCTAAAAATAAGAGAGAAAAGGGTGGATCTTGTGGCAGTTTTTGTGTTACACGAGTAATTAGTAATTTGTGGATGCTCTGATTAATCGCTGCAGATAGTCATAAGCGCAACGATGATCCATTGATCAGTATGACTTTTCAATTTCTAATGAAAATGTCTATAAATTAAAGCTGAAAAGAATTCGAGGAAGTCTTGCTTTCGAAAGTAATGATGAATTGATGAAAAGCATTTTACAGAATAAAGAATAGAAATCTGATTTACATTTTTCCCCTTCTGAATCTAGTATATATAGCCATGATAAAAATCACAAATCATCGATATTCAGTATGGAAAGAACATGAAACTCAAGTATTCTATATTTATCTATATATGGACCCAATTGGACCCACAAGCCATCCTTGATATGAAAAAATGAGGACAACGTACGAGGTTTAAGCGAAGTTTTACATGCATACAGTGTACTGTTCATATAGACAAATTATAACTATATAACATTTATATTAAAATGGGGTCTACGAAAATTGGTCGAATGAAAAATGATAGAACGAAAATTAGCCGCCGATAATTGGTCGCTACGAAAATTAGTCGCTATGAAAATTAGTCGCTACGAAAATTGGTCGCTACGAAAATTGATTGATACAAAAATTAGTCGCTATGCACAATAATCTACACATTCATAACTGAATAATAGAATACTTGAAAACGAAACTCAATTGACACGAATAAATTAAATAATAACGACAAAATAACAAAAACAATAATGCATAGATTCTCAATATTATCATAAAATTAAGGATTCTTTTTCCCTGATCTATATGAACCTATATAGGATTTCAATTACTAAAAAGAAAAATAAATTCTCTTAATAATACACCGATAATAAGTTTAATTTCTTTATGATTAGATTAGTAGATTGTTCGTAGTTTATGTAAATCAAGATATTATAGTAGATCAGTTTCTTTTTCGCTAAGATATCGACATTTGTATTAAGTAAAACTCAAAGAAACGAAACTTTATCACTTTGTAATGACTTTAGTTATACTTTTGATGAAACAGCTGACGATAAAATTGATTGGAAATATGAATCTACTCGAACGCTTAAATGGAAAGGTCGAGCTCATAGTAATTCTGTTAATACCACCATTTTACATGAAACTAATAATCATAATCATCTTGGAAATACTGTTTCAAATGAAACTCGAATATTTAAAGAAAAAATGCGTGATCGTGGTATTCACTATTATAAATCTACATGAACTGTGATTTATATTTCTTTAATGAATTTATCAGATAATACTGTAGCATGCATTTAAAACTTTAAACATAAAGTTTTGATATCCATCAGATTATTTTTCCTGTGTTTATGAGCTTTTTTGTATATTTTTTTATCTTTTTTTGTTGTCTGTCGAACTAGTATCTATTCAATAATTCGTTTAGTTTAACATTGATCTATTAAAATAATTACTATTAGTGTTACGTAATGAAAAGTGGCACTCAATATTTTTTATGAAGACAGTTTGTTCTCTAATTACAAATTTGTCGACTAATTTTTGTATCAATCAATTTTCGTAGCGACCAATTTTCGTAGCGACTAATTTTCATAGCGACTAATTTTCGTAGCGACCAATTATCGGCGGCTAATTTTCGTTCTATCATTTTTCGTTCGACCAATTTTCGCTTTCCCATTAAAATGTATTATAGCTAACGTCAAAATTTAAAAAAAAGTAAAAAGAATATTGTGTATTTATAGTTACGAGACATCTGTTAATTCAAACAAAAAGTAATAAACAAGGGTTTTAATTTATTATTTAAGTCACTTTTCGGCAACTGTATATTCCGAAGTATTCTCTTCAATTTCACAAATTGCACTTTTTCAGATAAATTTAATGTGTGTTTTGCGTCTATTTTATAATCTAACATAGAAATATGCGTTACTCTCTTACATAGAATCAATTAACTCATCCCGGGCTCAATAGTCAGTTTCAACTCGAATGTCTGATTAAAACATTGAAAACATGTACATCGTTTTATAACCTAAACAATACTATATTTGGATTATTCTGATTCTGTATTGAGATTAAGAAAAATTACCATATATAGTTTTGTAGAGCAACTCTAGCTCTATCAATTGATTTTGAGCGTATATTTGATGGATATCTCAGGTCGATATACTCTAGTCTACTAGGAATAAGGTTTTATAGACTGTAATATTTTGAATTATTCTATGGTACATCAAAATTTAATTTTCTATCGAGCCAGATTCGAAATCTGTTCATCATCATATTTTTCAATATTTCCAAATCTCGTTTTTTTCACAGAACATCTCTAAAGTGTCAAAGTATTTTGCTACTTTTATTTTGAATACGATACTTGTATATTCAATCCCCGATAGTTTATCATTTGAACCAGGCTGAAATGAATAACATAGATCTGCTTAATATGGTTTTAGCAAATGTGAAACCTGGTCTTTACATTACATAAATTATTGGCATATATCGTGGAAAAATTTCTCTGTTGTACATACTATCTTTTGATTCTTTTTCGCAAAAATAAACAATATGTTTGTTCAAGGTTTATTGGAGTGGATGCCTTAGCCAATAAAAGAGAACGAAAACATATTGTATAAGATATAAGTTGGTGTAGAAACGAGCAGTAGCTAGATAAATTTATTCGGTAAGTAAAAAAGACAAATTTACGGACTGACAAAAGCATTAAGATTCTTTACGTGAAGATGAAATTAATTTTTGTAATCGATTTTGATAGACACATAATAGTGGTAGTACAAATAGTTCGGATAGTGTCACCATCACTGTATTGGTATTATAGCCGACCGTGATTAACCCCCATAAACGTCCCAGCCCGCCAATGAATATAAGTAATGTAACATGACGTAAATTACTACCATCATGTTCAATATTAGGCAAGCTGCGCAATAGTAGTATTCCCATGGCAAGAGGAAGACCTGACAAGTAACGAAAATGGCTGTCCAACGGTATAGTGCAACGAATACCCTTTTCGAGCATTGCAGGACCTTTAATAATTCCTGATATACCATTAGCAAGTGGAACAAGTGCAGTGAGACCAACAGCTACTTTCAGACCAAGACGTTGAAATGTAGTTGCCATTGTATTTATCTAGTATATGCTACAACAAGTGTAATGTGAAGAATGAATGTAACAACAATATATCTTATCATTATTGATTTCTATTGGCCGTTACAAGAAAGCCATAAGTAATGTAATTCAGACTCGATCTAACAGTTCACACAAAAACGTTAGATGACACTCATTGTAAGCAATATCTTTTGATTAAAACACGATAGAGATGTGAATCACAACAAATCAAAGAATGATTGGCATGCCATCATGGAGGCAAATATATTTTTGCCAATGAAAAATATTGTCGATGTGATTAAAGTCACATCAAAGGTGTTTTCAAGTGTGCGGCCAAGTTTCTCTCTTAGTTTTAATCAATGAAGGATAGATGTGACTCAGAAAATTAAGGCAAAACATATGTCAAACATGAATAATTTTGCTAATGCCAGTGTATAAAAGTATTACATGTTCGGATCAAGCATATTAGTTAATTGAGAGAATGATAAAAGAAGACGTAGACTGTAAGTTGCAATTCTTTTAAAAAACTCTAAAAAATGATCTTCAGGTTCTTCAACTATAAAAATTGTATTAAAGACACGAATAATTTTTCTACAATGAACTTCAATATAAGACAGTTTTTGTTACAGTGAGAGATTAATGAACTTCTTGCATTATTTCATTACAGAGATATAGTTCATGTCAAAAACCGTATATATTATACATGAATATGATGCTTTTTGACTTTTCAAAAATAAAATGAAATCAAATTGAACCACATTCAAACTTATTTATCTAAGACGAAGTCAAGCCAAACTCGAACCAACAAAATAAGATTTGATTCGCTTTCTAACCTGTCTTATGATATTGAATCAATGTTTCTCATTAAACACATGAAACCAAAATTTGAAATCAATAACTAGAAATATTGAAGCACTTCAATGGGATACGCAACTTATAGCTAGGTATCAATGAAAAGCCTAACATATCCCCTTTACACTCACATATAGCATGATGTTTTGGATTAATAATGGAAGAATTATAGTAAAAATAGTAATAATAAGAAAAATTATCACACTTAGTTCTCAATTAATACAATCGAAGTTGATAATCATTCAGTCAAAATTTTTATTTTCAGAAAAAGAATTTATCGAAAATAACCGTGTTTAAATGAAAAAAATGAAGACTTCATCGATTACATATGGTGCAGCCAAAATTTGGCAATACGATCGAAATCTGTTTCAGATGCTTCATTGATTATTCCTATTTTGCCCTGATTCTCCAAAATTGCTTCACCACATATTAACATTTCAGCATGAATTAGATCAACAATTTCGTCGGGACATGATTGTATCACAAAATTGACTGCTTGTCCATTTCGAACGAGTACAATCGTTTTACTAGTTTTAAGTTTGTATTTTTTTAAATAGTGGCCGTAAGATTCCGGTTCTTTCATGGCATTTTTAATTAATTCTTGAACATCAAATTCGGCTCCTCTAGAACCCACGCTTACCAGTACAGCATTGTTTTTACAATCTGTCATGTCTTCATAACTTAGAGACTGTTGAGCTGTGGCTGAAAATATAATATCAGCATTTTTGAGGAGCTCACTTTTTGAACCAGTTATATAGCCCTGTGTAAAAGCATCTAATGTAGCATAATATTTCGTGTCAAAAACACTGACAATATAATTATTTGATTTTAATAACTCTGCTACTGATTTTCCGATCACACCCAAACCAATCACTAGAGCAATTCTTCCGGCTGTTGAAACTCCTTGTTCACGAAATATTCTATCTATAGCCACTACAGCAGCCCGTCCAACATATCGAGCTTCAATCTGTTTTATCAGACTTCTAGCAATTGAATAGACTTTAATTGGAATATTTTCTACTTGAGAACTGTATTTCGTGTGTCCAAAAGTGGTAATTTCGACAACACCCTTGATATATTCAGTAAAATGTTGTGGCATACGTACCAATGCTTTGTGGAAATAGCCGCCTACTTCAAATATCAAAATTGGTTTTTTGTCAATAGATGATTCTCGGTAAGCATCTTTTAAAAATTGATCAATATAATCAGTATGATCATAAACATCGTACGGTTGAATATCAACATTCTTGAATTGTTTGTTAATATTTTCCAATACTTCTTTGTCAAAGGAGAATGGTTTGCCCAAAATGAAATAAATATCTGCACCTGATTGATTGAGAAGTTCCAAAAGTTCTTGAGTATCAGTCAATAAATGAATTAATAAAATGATACGACATTGGCACAATAGTAATTTTTGCTTTTTTAAAAGTTCATTGCATACACGCAGTGACGAATTTTCAAAATGAAACATTCTGATCTAGATATGAGAAGTAATTTTTAGAATCATTACAAAAATTATTAGAGAATCGTTTGAACTAAACCAACATATTAAAGATCGTTGATAAATGAACCTTGTTCTCATATAATTATAGGAATGGTTTGTATGTTTTTGAAAGATTTTTCATATTGGGACATTTTTTATATCATCGTTTGTTTTTAAATTGTGATTTTATTCTAATTTTTAGATCTTACTGCATAGTGCTATAACTTCAATTGATTTTTTCTGCAAGAATATCTTCGTTTTTTGTATCGTTTTTGAGAAACATGATACGATCAATGAAATTTCAGTTTTTAGTCGACTGAAATATAATATATTTTAGTATAATTACTACTTAGAGCGAATCTAATTATGTATGTGCTCATTTAACCGTAGTCCCAGATATATTTCAATTAAATTTGCATCGTCCTTCTGTCGTACTTTGCCAATTTAATGAAATCTATTCATTGTATTTTTAAAAAAACAAGATAGTTGGTTCACCCATATTGCATGAGTTTTTTCTCATGATAAACATAGGATTCTAATTTTTAGTAAATTTTACTTTACAAGAATTACTGATCGGCTCAAAATAGAGAAACAATTTGTCAATAGAATTTTTAAAAACAATTATGGACTCATATTTATCCTTAACGCTCAACAATCTGTTCTGAAACTTGACTTAGATTATAGTGAGTTGTCTTCAAGAGGGACAACCGAGATCCATTATTTTGGGTTCTCTTTGGATTTATTCATCGAAATTATATAGAATACTTTTACTAGAAAAAAGCAACGTTATAGTTTGAAAGAATTAGCCTTTACTTTTAGTAAGTTTGCCTCATTGACTGTCGTATTTAGTCAGCAGTAAGTCTAGAATTTTTATAATGAGAAGAATAGGGGTGATCTAGATCAAAACACAAGTTTCGAAGTCCATTAGAGATAGTATTAACACTTTTTTGAGCCTTTTCTACTTGAAAAAAAATATTCAGCCTATGAAAAATCGTTCCGGCACACCCGAAATCCATCACTGCCTTTGCGTTCATTCTCTGCTAGATATCTTTCCTTGATTTCTTATCTTTTGTCTTTATTTTTGAGAATATCCAATTACTTCTACTGATTTTTGACTAATACATAAACACTTGTTGACATAGATGAAAGTTATTTGAAATCATTTGATATCTCCCGAAATCAATACGTTCTTCCTCGGAATAAACACTATCTTGAAAATAAGAATAGTTCTTGCTACCATGATCAAGACTTTGTGTCAACGAAAACATTAATCGGATGCCTTTGGATCTGGAGTATTCGTTCTGATAATTAAAGAATCATTAACAAAATAGTAGCATTTATACATATCTTCAATAAATTATTTAATATTGTGAGATTGATGAAAGAAATCATGATCGTTGACAAAAATTACATTGAGAGGTGAGGTACAATAGACACTAAGGAAAATCCAAGAGCAAAAACAATTTTCATCATTATCAACAAAATTTTTTTGAGTAATGTTTAAATTTGAATTTGATTGTCATCACATTATTCAGCATCATTTAAAACCCTTAAACCTGAAGTTTTAGCGAATTCTGTTGAGCTGACGAAGTGTAGGCAAATTTTACTTACCCATACTAACGAAAATATTTGAAGAACATCATCAAAAACTACCTATATAAAGTTAGATTTCAAATTAACAAAATAAACAGTGTAATATTTCAAAAGATAGAACATCGGAAGTTGAACAAAATGAAATATTTATATATTATGTTTCAATATATTGATCTTGAATTATTTGCCAAATACTGTTTATGAATGGTCATTTTTCGCGTAAAAATTGTCGCAACATTTTGTAACATATTAGCTACTATCCCGTCATTTTATGAGATCTCGGAGTAGATTTGTTGTACATTGCGTAATTTTATCTTGTTTCTAAAATGTTAAAAATATAGTTTTATAAAAAAGTTAAGAATAGTGCCGAACAACGTCTTACAATGTTGACTAACCAGACAGTATTTATAAAAAAATACTATTAATACTTTTATCTAATGAAAAATTGAACTTTTTGTAGATTCTAAAGTAACTAGAGCGTTTTTCACATAGATATGATATATGTACTATATACAAACTAACGAATTAACTCTCATTGTTCTCTACGAACATAAGATCATGTAAAAAAAAATAAAAATAACTGACAACATCTTCACTATCCATTCTTCTTTGATGGCAGATCCAGTATAGCGCAAATAATTGTATACTTGTGTCATAAAAATGCTGGATTGCTAGTCGCGGTTTAGTAGACTCTTTACCCTGTTACTTTTCTTCATCGTGTAAAGCCCATTTTTCTTTGAAGCGAAAGCATGCTACTCGAAAAAACCGTGCTTCGATCTTCCTTGTGTATGAGTGTTAATCGACAAAACCTCATTGCAGCGAACTTGCTAATAATCTTTGAATAAAAAATATACAAACACGCCAAGTGTACCTGTCTAACCGAAAAAACTATTCTTCCTTTGAATTCCTCTTTCCATTCATATATATATAAAAAAAAGTCATTTAAAGTAAACGGTGATTTCAAACCAAAAGAATAGGAAAAACCACATCTCAATGAGGAGCTTTGTTTTAACCATTTTGTAGAAGGAAAAAAACACTGTAAAATATATCAAATTCGACCTGGAATCTAATAAAATAGCTACAAAACATTGACACAATTTTTACGCGAACAGTAGCCACTCATAGAGAGTACCTGACGAATCACGTTAGATCATTTTACTCAAACCTAATATGTAATTAACTCATTTTGTTCAATTTTCAGTGCTCTACCTTTTGGTATATTAGAGTGAACATTTTTTTAATTTTTGTCAACCGGAAAATTCCAACTTTATGTAGATGATTTTTGATGATATTCTTCAAATAGTCTTGTGAGTGGAGTCTGATATATTTTTCGACGTATTATTAACAACCAACGACAACTATAGATAACTTTTTGTACTAATAGGTAGAAACATAGGTATAGTATGGATTAATACATTTGATTGAAGCTCACACCAACTCATACTTACTTCGTAAGGTAGCTATAATTACATCTTAAATGAACTATTTTTAGTTCAGATATATTTTTCAAGAAAAATAGAAGACATTCAGATACAGCATAATTTACTATGTCCTATCGTTTATTTTCTTTATTAGATATTTCAAAATAAAGTCACGAATGAAAATCGTGAATATTATTTATCAGCAAAAATTCTAGCAAATACATGGTAATAATGATTTTTAGAAAAAAAATTATTTGTTTTGTAAATTTTATAGAGCTTTTTCCAACACATTACGCCATTGACTTAGCATAAAACATGTTTTAGTTGATACAGTCTATTGTGAATATACTAAAGATCAGGATCATGTTCACATGAATGTTGCATGATGGATAGTATTAACAAATTATATTTATTGGATTGAAAGTCAAGGTAAGATGATTAATTTAAATTGATTAATTAAATATTTTTTTTTGTAATAGATCTTTGTGAAAATGAACACACCGAAAGAAAATGGTATATAGCATTACATGATAAAGATCCTAATGTAGTAAAACATGAAATGGAAGCTGAATGAAAAGAGAAAATAAATTTCAATGATGAATAATGATGACAAAAATCGTTGAAAAATTATAGTTCAATAATTGATATTTGAATTGGAAATATGATTTATAAAGTTATTTCGAAATTTTATTATTATACGTCTATATATTGAGTTTTGGATATAAGAAAAATGATTAGGATATTATTTATTTATCAAATCATAGTTGGTTTCTCGAGAGACAAACTATTTTCTTTGCATCTAATACCAATTGATGAATAAGCGTGAATAAAAATTATTAATAAAAGGTATTAATATCCAATAAGTCACCAACTTAATATAATTAGATGAACTACAATAAAACCTGGAAAGACACTAATATCTTAATGGCGACAAAAAATTCAAAAATATCTGAAAAATAGTTATACTGCTAAACTATGAAGGAAAACAGGTTTTTAAGGTAGTTTATACATATTAGTACCTTTTCAGTTTTTACTATGGTATGTCTAATTGTGTCAAATGTATAACTTATTGGATGTTAGTACCTTTTAATAATCCTAAATTTTTCGACGAAAACAAACCGAAATTAACACTAATTTTCAAAAACTTTCTTATATCAAATTTAAACGCTTGGCTTATTTTGTTTTTTACTATTCATTGCTGTTTATTGTCATTCATCTAAGCGCTTAACTAATGAATTTTCCTATTTCGAGATGATTACCAATTAAATCATTCAATTTCTCAATAACTATTTGCATCATATACATATATATATATATATATATGTATTTCAAAACAACTATCTTGCATTCAGTCTTTTTTATTCCGTAAATATAATTATTACCGATTTCTAATAAAATATTTTCTTTATTTTTTCATCGATTTATAAAACCTATATAATAATTTATATATTATTGTAGAGACTATTCTATTATTTTTATTAACATCAAACATCTTTTGAAAATAAATATAATGGTTCATGGAACAAAACAAATTCTTCGTCAACAAATTCGTCATATACTTAAATTAATGTCAAATGAAGATCGTAATTCTCAATCTAAAATAGTCACTAATCATCTTCTTCATCATCCAAAGTATATTTCATCTCGTTCAATATCTATTTATGTTAATATGAATGCTGAAATATCAACTCGTGATATAATTCAAGATGCTTTTAAATCTAATAAACATGTTTTTATTCCACGTTATAATTCAACATCAATGGATATGGTACGTATTTATTCATTAGATGATCTTGATTCATTACCTGTAACAAAATGGAATATTCAACAACCATCTTTCGATGATACTAATCGAGAAATAGCAAATAATAATATTGATCTTATTATTGTACCTGGTTTAGGTTTTTCATTAGATGGTTCTCGTCTTGGTCATGGAAAAGGTTTTTATGATAGATATTTAAATTCTTTATGTGGAAATTTTTATACTATTGGTTTATCATTTCGTCAACAAATTGTTGAAACAAATGGTATACCAATGAATTCAACTGATGTTCGTATCAATGAAATACTTGTTTCAAAAGAAGAATAAGATTTATTTCATAATATATGTGATTCGATATTTTGATTTGATAGACTTAATCGTTTTGTAAATTCTTTAATATCAATTAAAGAATGATTTGTTAATCTTCGATCATTACATGTTGATGTTAAATCATTTGCGCCTAATACTTGATCTTCAATAGATAATCGAATAAATTTATTCAAATTAATTCCATTTGCTATTCCTAAATTTGTTGTACCATCTGAACTATGAATACTACTCATACGAATAGCTGATCTATTATGAAACAGATGTTGACTAACACAACTAATAAGATGTTTAGTTCGAATTGTTTGTACTACGAGTATTATGAGCATCATAAGAGTAATCATTACACTTTGTATAACAACAAAAATAATACTTGGTCCTGTAAAATGATCTTGATGATCATCATCATCATCATGTTCATCATCATATAAACTGATATTCTTATTAATAATACGACACATAACGATTTCTTTTAATGTTATTGACAATATTTGATTTAATAAAAGATATAAACAAACATTATGGGGTAATGGTTTATTAGTTGAATAATTAATAATAAAAGATGATCTATTAATATTAGTATGAATTAAAGATGGTAATAAATTATTATTTATTGCATCTGTAATCAATATTGTTTGATTAAGTATAGATTCATTTGTAATTATATAAGGAATAATAAATATTACTTGAATATTAATTGATACTGGAAAATGATCATCTGTCTCTTCAGAATCATCTTCATCACTATCATCATCATCATCATGATCACTTCTTATCACAATATGCTTTCTAGACAAAGTCATTGGCCTTAAAGTATAGGTTTGTATTTGATTGTTATTGTTATTATGAAATTTGTTTTTTGATATATCGATATTATTTGAATGTATTGAACAATTGATGAATGTACAATCTTTTCTTATAGAAGGCATAAATAACTTGTTTATTATATTCTGTTTTAATTGAGTTTTTTGATCATGAGAAAATTTGCTTAGAAATGAATTGAAATTTGAAAAGAAAATACATACGAAAATTAAAATACGCCACATTCGATTTGTACAAATGGAGAATAAATGTCATCATATGCACATATATGTATGAATATAATCTAATATACTTTTTAATGTTTGTTAATGTAGTTTGAATATTCAATTAATTGCTTATTTTAAAACATTATAATTCCTAATGGATAATTAATCTATAGTAGACTTTTAAATATAGGCAACAATTCACGTAAGTCAAGTAAGCATCGAATTCGAGTAATTCGCCCAGAGATTTGTTTCTATATCCAACGAAATGCTTAGATTTTTGATAGCCCAAAGTATAATTTTTAGATTCTTTCTAGCATCATCGATCAGTTCAAAAATCATATTTTGGCTTACCGAAAATTTAAACATATTATGGGATAGAGCTCATCGAGTTCTATTTTTCTAAATCAACAATTTGGAAAGATATCATTGTTATATATTCTTAAAGCAATCATTAAGCTGACTTATTTCATCTGTACAACTCAATAAAAGTTATTTGTTTTTATCAGAAAGTGTATAATAATAAAGTGAATACAATTCATCTCGACACATAGTTTCCACTTTTTTCCAAACATCTTTTGTCTTATGTTTGATTCTTCGAATTAAATGATTCACATGTTTTGCATGTATGTTTTATATGCAAGTAAAGTCCATACAATTTCAGCTAAACGGACTTTTAATATCAATAGAGGACACTACTATATGGATAAATAATGTCGAATATTATTATACCAATCAAATAATAATCTATTTCGAGTCGTCGTCTTAGGCGAGAAAGAATATGTCGTTTTCTTTATACTAATAAAACAACACATTGTATTCGAAGGAAGTTACTTTTCGTTTTTATTTACAAATAACTAAGGTAAGGGCAAAAGGTTCGTGACATTTTTCATATCGTTTAAAATAGAAAAATTTTTGAGAACTGTTTTCAACAAATTGTACTACAAGATGCAGCGTGAAAAGCTCTACAATTTACAAAGGACTATATAAAAAGATGGAATAGGAAAAAGCGAATTCATCTTGTAGCAAAAAAAAATATTGTTTTCATATGGTCGAAATTTAGTCGCTCAAAACTTTGTCTAACTAGAAAAACAAAAATCGCGATGCTGTATCTTGTGGTATAATTTGTTGAAAAAACTTCTGAGAAGTTTTTTATCTAACTTATATCGATATGAAAAATGTCACGAACTGTTTGCCCTTACCTTATGAGAATCTTGTCTTGTTTTCATGTAAGAAAATTTCTAGGTTTTAGGTATTGTATGATTTAGTATACGTTGATTACAAGTAAGTATAGAATCTTTTGGATAACGATTAATTAAATATTTGAATGATAGATAAATATATCAACTTTTTATTTTTATAGACAAATTTCATAATCAAAATATTAAAAATACGTTTGATTTTAATTTTTAGAAAAATCCAAATAGATAGTTTTTGTCTTAATTACTCGAATTTTGACTTAGTACCATTCAATATCTTTTTATAAAAATAAAATTCTATAAATGAATTTGTCAAAATTTGAATAAAATTAATAAACAATATTCAGTCAATAGTAAAATTGTACGAAAAATTTTGCAAACATCTTGAATCTAAAAGAATTTAAAAAAATGAGATTTCTAACTTTATAGAAAATAATTTGTTATCATCTTTTAGTATAGTTAAATAGAGCTTGTTAACTTACGGAAATTACGGTAAAAAAAACATTAACGATCACTAAATTCAGTATTTATTTGATCTTTTCTTTTAGGTATACTCGTCATATAGTTAAGAAGTAAATTATGTATTCATTTTTGAAAACTATTGCATTATAGTTTAAAAAAATATTTTTTTCTGTATGATTAAATTACCGCTAAAAGAAAATATCAAATAAATATTGAAGTTAATAACCATCTATACATTTAACATATTCGAGTTTTTTTTATAGATTTATGTAATGTTTTTTATCTTAGTTTCCATAGATTCTGCAATAATACAATTGTTCTAACATCCTGAAAACAACATTTTTAGAAATAATTCAATGAGCTCTATTTAACTGTGTCAAAAGATGGTGAAAAAATATTTACATTGTACGACACCTTAATCTAAATAAAAGGATAATTAGTTTTACTCTAACTATAAAATCCTTCATGCATATCAGAAATTAACCAATATAAATATATGATAATATTTCTACCGAACAAAAAGTGTATAAGCATATAAATGCTTCTTATGCAATAACACGTGTTATGTACACGTGCAGAAACAATAAGAAAGAACTGAAAACGTTAAATATACTTATTGATCCTCGACTGCCAACGACTTTTTTCTACTAGTATATAAGAACACATTCTTCTTTCTTTCAGATTATTTGTTAGTTGATTTTTACTTAAACAAAATGAATCAATTAGACGGTCGAAAATTAAAAATCTCAGTTGTGACACCAAGTCATAATCGATTAGAATATTTAAAAGTAGCCGTTATGTCTGTTCAAGTTAATGTTCTTGCACCACTTGATATTGAATTTGAACATATTATTCATGATTGTGGTTCAACTGATGGAACAAAAGAATATTTTATTGGAAATTTACCACCTGAACGTATTTTTTATATAAAAGATCGTGGTGATAATAAAGAAGCAACAAAAGATCGAAAATGGGTTCAAGCAACAGAAGATTTACGTAAAGATGGTAAAGGTGAATTAGCTGATAATGTAACATTTATTCGATCTGAACATAAAGTTCCACCAAGTCAAGCAAGAAATATTTGTATACAAAAAGCTAGTGGACAATTTATTTGTGTATTAGTATGTAAAATAAAAATTTTTAATAATATAATATAATTTGTTCTTTTTTAATATTAGGATGATGATGATGTATTTCTTCAACGTACAATTCATAATTTTGCTCATGCTATTTTACAAAATCCAACAAAAAAATTTTTGATTTCGGATTTTCTTCGTGTTAATGAAAATTTACAATATATGGCAAAAGAAGATTATTATGGTTGGGTTTTTTCATCACCACAAGAAATGCTTCAAGCTATATTTGATAGCTGTCATTTTATTCAAGGTAATTAAAAATAAACAAAAAAAAATAATGAAAAAAACAAAAATCTTTTTATATTTTTAGGTAATGTTTGTTTTAGTCGAAAACTTTATGATGAAGTTGGTGGATATGATGAATCAGTTGGTATGGCAGAAGATCTTGATCTTTATGTTAGATTTCTTATTCATGGTCATTTAAATGTTTATTTACCAATGATTTCACATTTACATCGTATGCACACAGCTAATTTTTCAATTGGTTGTGATCGAGATAAACATCATTCAGATTTAACTGACATCTATCGACGTAATGAAGAAAAACTTAAAATAATGGGTATTAAGTTAACATTAAGTAATTAAAACAAAGAACAAATAATTAGTACAATTGATATATGCGATTTCATCGATTTTTCTTTTTTTTAAACGTAGAATATGATTTTTATATACAAGCAGTATTCAATATTTATTTGCATTTGTTGTTCTTTTTTTTTTGTTAAACGAGCTTCGAAAATATATTACGATGAAATCGAATAGCATGATATTTTCAACAAAATTCTATTTTTCAATATATTGCCATTTAACTCTTTAACTGTTAAGTTTTTTCAAATGTAATTGGTACGAAATTTGAGAATGTTAGAGAGCGTAGCATTCGGTACAACATACCAACAATGCAGAGTTAAAACGTTATAGTGTTCATGTTTTTCTATTATGATTGCTTGGATGAGTATATTTGTCAATAACGGTTAAAGGGTTAAATGGTACAATACTTAGGACAAATATGGAAAGAAGGTAACTTAATCGTAATAATAATTTATATAGAAGTCGTAGACATGTTAATTACTTCTATCATCATAAATAGTAGATAAAATATCTTTCTTCCTTGTATATAAACTAGTTGATAGAAATACAAACTTTAGCAATATTTTGAAAATATTCGAGATCAATTTGAAAGCATCTATTTGTATATTATATGTATTGGACGAATTAGCGAAAGAGAGATACAATCGTCTGAAAATAAATGAATAATACTATTAGGATAATAGGTGAACAATAATTTGGGAATATGAAAAAGAACGTCTTTGTTTTGACATACCGTTAGCCATATCTCGAGAATAGGAAAGCATGGCATTAGAATTTTTTAGTCACAATCTAAACAAAACTATTTTCGATTTTGCTTTGGTTGATGCGATTTATAGTATGTTTTACTAAAACTATCGAAAATATAACTACATTTCTTAGTTCTAAATCGAATAATTTTTATCTCATAATTTTGAACCTCAATTTCATACATCTCTATTCAACAACAAAAAGCTAATAGTACAAATGTTTTTAATAATTTTCCTTATCTCGCGGAGAACTAAGTTGTAGCTAAAGATATGAAACTGAAAGCTCAGAATCAGCTGCAGTACTTGTCTCATTATTTGTTTTGATTTATATCGAAACATAATGAGAAAATGTAACTTTTCAGTGCTAATATATATTTTTCAAATCTATTTACTCAAAAGAAATAATCATATAGAATCAGTCAATTTCAAAACATAAAAATGAACTACTACATGTAATCTGTAATATTCTTTATCTGTTTCTATATGAATACGAAAAACATCTCTCTTTTTAATTTAATCAAGAAATATTGAAGAGAATAAAAATTTATTTAAATTAAGTTTGAATTAGTTGTTCAACAAAGATTAAATATATATTTCTAAATAATAAAATTTCCTAATCTATATTTCACAAACAAATGAATAATTTAGATTTTCTAATAAGTTATTATGTACAGAAAAAAATAAATGGTATATGTATAGTCTACTGTTTTGTAATTTATGTATGAAATATGTGATTATAACTTTGATACGAGATTAAAGGTCTCTTCTCGCTTACAGACAACTGCGGAGTACAAGGATATATGCGCAATTACAATACGTGTGACACATGGAGAAACTTGTTAATGCAATTCTGAGATAAAAATTTAAAACTCAGATGTTTTATGTGAGCTAAGGTATAATTTAGCATATGGGTTTCTCTACAATGACATACAGTATAAATTACGATTGAAGAAATTAAAATGAAACATGATTATCATTTTTACTGGACATATGTCTGTAAATCAAAGATATAATTATGAATTTCATACATGAATTCTACAAAAATAGTCTACAAACATGTCACTCGTTCTTTTTTGTCTTGAATGACTTTATAGTTAAATATTTTGCAATTAAGACAGATGAAAAATATTACTATTATCAAAATCGTAGGAATAGTTTTTATAGCAGCTGTATGTTATTGATATTGTTACACAAAATGATCATATTCGCGTTACACTTCAATTTTGTCTATAAGACTAGCCAGTTCAAATAAATATTTTTTTAAATATCTTATAGTATTAATTTTAACCTGCAAATATTGTCATGACTATTAAATTTCTTCGTAAAAGATAGCTATGAATAAAACTTTCTTATCATTTTCTGTTTCTTTTGAAATATTTTTGTTTATGACATGAATAGATATTTCTTTTTGTTTTTAATTTTGTCATGAATATACACATTTCAAAAGAGAGAATGGAAAGAAAAAAGAAATTGGTAAAACATATGAATAACAAAATTATATTTACTTGATTTGATATCTTCTTTTTATTTTTGATTTAAAAAAAAAATGTTTTTGTCATTTATTATGTGGTATAAAGAAACTCATGTGCATCAGTTGTTACTTTTATTAAATATGAAAATATTTTTATTCATTATAACCAGATGTGTTCTTAATTTAATAGAAAAATGAATGAGTATCTAATATTTGATTTTAAGTGGCAATTATTATATTTTATTATTAAGTATAAATAGAGAATATTCACATATCAAAATACATTAGTTTCTCGAATTTTTATCTTTATTCAATTATTGGTATATTGATCAACTGACATAATGAAATATTTGATCAGTTTATTCTTCATCAGTTTACTTTTATTGGCCACCTTTTCTGATGCTTCAGAAACAAATGATGCAGTAGCCACATTTGAAGGTACTAACGAATCTGGATTAGGGTTCGTCGGTGATGAAGAAGATAGCGACCAAGAAGAAGACGATGAAGATTCAACTGAAGACGATGGAGAAGATGGCAGCGGGGATGATGATGATGACAGCGGTGATGGTGATGATGGTGAAAATGAAGATGGAGATGGAAGTGATTCTGAATAAGATAATAATAGCTAATAAATGTAATATTACATCTTTTACATTCAAATATTTTTTAACCCTCATTCACCTATAACCTTAGAAACGAGTTATTAACATCGTCATATTGATTAACAACAAATAATATATTATCTATATTAAATATCATTAGATATATTGAAAGATCTTTTTTTTCGTTGTATTTTGCCAGTTGAGTTTGTGTATCCCTTCTCTCTATTTATCAATAATAATAAAACATTTTCCAAAACAAAAATTTCTTTATTTTATTATATATCAATTTTAAACATATTATTAAAAACATTCTATGTTGTATTTTTATCAAATAATTACATATATTCTTTTCATATTTTTCTAAAAACATTTTCATGTTACAATTCATTTTTACAGTTGATAATTCAGTCTGATTCTTATTTATTACCAATACTATCGGTTGCTAGCAGTAGAATTGTTGGTTTCAGTAGTGTCATCATTTGAATAATTTGATGATTGATCAGACTTTAAATGAAAAATGAAAATAAAAAATTCAAATTATATTTTATATTTACTTACTGTGGAATATGCCGTTGACATCATTTCACTGGCTTCTAAATAAATATAATACATAATTTTATTCAAATAATTAAAATTAATCTATTTACTGGAATCATCATTAATATGATCAAAAGCTGGTCGATCATCAAAGGAACTTCCGCAATCCTTGTAATCACTCATAATTAATTGTAACTATAATAAATTAAACGTATTGTTTAAAATAATGTTTAATATATGGAACTTTTCATAATCAATTCTCTCCTCTTAAATTGCTCATATAACACTTGCATAGTTACGAAGAGATATTTGTGCCAATCTGATATTGAAATAATAGAATCTCCGAAATATTTTAAATAAATTGTGAAAATTAACTGTCTAGTTATTTAATAAAATCTCAACTAATTTTGCCTTTGTTCATCATTCTTGTGATTCAAATGGAAGAAAACAAACGTTTAATAGATTATTCGATTTAATATGTGCTATACTGGTAATAGTTTGATGCTTAAATAATAGCTTCTCCTATGCTTATCACTCTATCATGGTATATCAATAATTATTCTATAATTAATATCTACTTTCATAACGACATTCAAAAATATGTTTATATTTAGTAATAAGAAACTTACTTTTTAATAATATAAAATAACTATTCAGGTAAAGAATGAGTTTTGTCCCAGTGGGTGCTTTTGTATTGTATATATATATATATATGAGCATAATCGCATATATAAATATTCATATGACTCAATATATCGGAAGCGGCTATGATCACGCATTTATGTAACTCAAATTATGAAACATTTAGTTGTATGTTGGCTTTTTCCTCTAAAAAATGTTTCAAGTTGGATAAAACCAAGTATTTTCGTTTTTCTTTTCTTTCTTGACCTTTACTTACATCTATCGCCTGGTTACCTATAAACAGTGATTATCATAACCTAAAAACAAAAAAAAAATTCTTATGTCTTTTAACTGTCAAATTTTTTGTTAAACATAATTAATTTCCAACATAGATGTAAATGTTTCCTATTTATGATATATTATGAGTCAGTTTGATGCGACTTACTCCAACTTGTACGATCAAAAATCACACCTTTTTTCGTCCTCATTCTCACGATTGGCTTACTGATTAGTTTGATCTTTAACCGCAATTAGGACGCTATGATTTGATTCATTATTCAATTAGTAACAAAAACAAAGTTTATTTTATATTTATACAAACATACAAAATACTGAAAGACATATGTGTCACTGACAAAAAAACAAGTGATTTGTGACTTTCTTTTTCCTTTTCTCATATTAATCATTTATTAATATGAATAACATTATCATTAATACGATTAATATTTAATTGTTTATGTTTAGCAAATAATTCAATATAATAAAATTCTGTATCAGAAAAATTTTCACGTTGAATTATAAATGGTTCTAATGTTTGATTTGATTGAATAAATTCATTAAAAATTTGATCTAATTTTAATCGAAATTCATCTGTTACATTAACATCATCAATATGAATTTTTGTTAATGAATCATTTAAAATTAATGTATTATTGGATTTTTTTTGAATTGATTGTATTTCTGTATCAAGTGCTTCTTTTAATTTTGTTAATTCAATTAATATATCTCGATTATGTGGATCAATAGACATAGCTTTTGATAAATATTTTTCTGCTTCATCAAGTTGATTTAATGATCGAAGTGAAACACTTGCACGAAATAAAGCTTTTAAATTATTTGGTTCAATAACAAGAGCATCACGACAAGCTCGTAAACATTTTTCAAAATTATCTAAACGAAGATAACATTGAGCTAAAATGCAAAAGCAAAATTTTATTTTTACAAAATATTGTTTTTTTCTTTTGTTGTTTTTAATCTACCAGAATTAAGATGAAGTTTAAGTAATAATTGATGATATTGTTCTTCATGTTTGCCATCAATAAGTGTTACTTTATTATGAATTAATTGTCGTGCTTTATTATAACTTCGTAATGCACGATCTAATTGACCACTTGCATATTCTTCATTACCTGTATTACGTAATGTTTGTGCTAATCTTATACGTTTAGCAAAATCATCTATTTGATGTTTATTTATTGGTGATTTTATTAATAATTGTTCATCATGAATAATTGTTGATGGTTCATTTGTTGTTAAAAGTTCAATAACATAAAGACACCATGCTGATTCAGGTATATGTGGTGCACAACCAAGTTCACCATATAATAAATCACTACTAATAATAAATTTTGAACGTTCACGTCTTTGCATTGTACTAACAGCTAAATCAATACCAGGTAATATTTCACATTTACCTAAACGAAATTCAAGTGCTCGTCGACGTTTAAATGATGTATCAAATGGTTCATCTCGATGTTCAAAGTAAGCATAATAATGTAATCGTCTAAAAATATAAAAAATATTCACTATAACCAAATGTATAATATTTATACCACATATTATATTAGAAAAACGGTAGTTTCAAAAAAATTTGAGTTTTTAAAACAAAGTTCATTTAATGAAAGATAGATCTCTCTTCAGACATATATGCGAGGTATGGGTAATTGTAAGATAGTTTTCATGTATAAAATTCTTCTCTTTCCATATGAGTCAGATGGAATGGAATAGATTTCATTTTTGTCTATTCGAATCTGTGTTCACAAATAAATATAATGTAGAATTTTTTAAATGGTTCAACCGCTCTTCTTTATCTCACTCTCATTGAAGTTAATCAAACGTCTCTAAATAAAGGAAAGAATGCTTGATCAATCTGCCAATACCATTAGCATATTTGGCGAATTAGTACTCTATAACTGAACTATTCTCATCACTAATAGAAATGCATTTTTAAACTTCCTGTGCTATTGTATCATTGAATTTTATATGTAACCATTCTACACCTTATCTACTTATTAGAGATGCTCATTGTGGATGAAAAATTTATTGTTACTGTGATAATATTCAAATAAAATAACTTACACAGAAGCACCTATTGTTGATTTTTGTCCAATTCCAGTATGAATAATATCTTTCCAAATTCCTCCTTGATTTAAATCTGTATTTATTATATTATCATTATTAATGCATCGACCATCACATCCATTCGTTATAATAATATGTTGCATTGTTAATATTTGTTCATTGAATGGTAATGTACCATCAATACGTCGTTGTCGATGAAATGGTTCAATATGAACTGGATACATATATCTTGAATTTGGATCATCTTCTTCTTCAATATTATCATTCATATTATTATTTTCATCAATATTGAAATTATTCAAGGATGTAGATTGCATTAAAAATGAATCTGTAATATATCAATAAAATTAATTTACAAAATAAAAAAAAACTTCATCTTTTTATCTGATTATAAATATTAATCATTGATATATATGCTTGGGAATCGAATCCATAGAAAGAAGAAACCATAAATAATGCTGATAATAGAATTTATCAATAAAACTATCATTACATTTGATTTTTTATTTTAAGAAAATATAAACTACATGCAAAAAAAAATTATAAAACTAAATATCAATTAATAAAAAAAAAACAGAAAATAGTAAATCAAAAGTAATTATTAAAATGTTTTAGTATATTTGAATGAAATATTTTTTGTTTTCAATATTCAAAATTAATTGTTGTACTTAATGTATTTGAAATAGTAAAATAAATTTATTGGTTATATAAAGAATAATTTCGTTCGTTTTTTTTTTTTTAAATATTTTATATATTCACTTTATCCAATCATACATTTGCATTGAATTTCTTTTAACGAATGCACAAATGTGCTATGTTTTCGTTCGTTCTGTTTACTATATACATGTGTACCGATTGTTATAATTTATATATGAATCAGTTTGTCGATTATATCGATCGAAAATAAACGATCCAAGGAAAATTATACACGCGGTTTAATGATATTGAGATAAATATTTCTTTTTTTTATATAAATTTATATTAGAAAATTTTTAAACAAGAGAATTTTTTTAGGTAAGTTAAATACTATTTCAAAATAAGTTTAGATTAATTTTAAACAAAAATTATTTTATATGACTTATTAATGTCAATTTTTTAAGTGTGTTTTGATATTTGTTTAAAGATTTTGATTTCTTCAAGGGCATAAAATAAAAATCTGTTTTTTTTTAATTGAGATTAATATAAGTTTGTTTAAGTTTTTTTTTTTTTTTATTATTATTGTTGAGAAAATTTTATTGATATATATTTTGAATTATTAATTTGTTCTCAGTATATAATGACATCTATCATTTCTCTAGGCGACCAGCCCTTTGTACATCGGCTGATATGTTTTGTTCTCAGATATAATAACAAGGTTTGTAAACAGAAATTCAGTTGGTTAGTTAGTTATATTACTATTCACTTTTGTATATAATAATAAAAATAAGAAAAAAAAAAAGATTAATAAAATTATTTTATTTTTATTTTTTAGTTGTTTTTTTCGTTCTCGTTTGTCTTCTTGTCCGTTTCTTTTTTTTTGCGATGATCGTCACTGTTATTCGTCAATATCCGTTTTTATTTTGTTCATTAATAATTACTCATGAATACATCTGAAAATCTTGCAACATCATCATCATCAGTTTCTATTGATAAAAATGAACCTGATGCTGATGCAATTAAAATGTTTTGTGGACAAATTCCACGTAATATGCATGAATCAGAATTACGTGAAATGTTTGAACAATTTGGTTCTGTCTTTCAATTAAATGTTTTACGTGACAAACAAACTGGTGAATCAAAAGGTTGTTGTTTTGTTACATTTTATACAAGAAAATCGGCATTAGATGCACAAAATGCTTTACATAATTTACGTACATTAAATGGTAGTCATCATCCAATACAAATGAAACCAGCTGATACAGAAAATCGAAATGGTATTAAATAAAAAAAATTTTTTAATTGATTAAAATTCTTTTTGATTTTCTTAGAACGAAAATTATTTATTGGTATGGTATCAAAAAATTATGATGAACAATATATTCGTACACTTTTCCAATCGTATGGACCTATTGAAGATTGTACAGTACTTCGAGATAGTAATGGTAAAAGTCGAGGTAAATATTTAAATTATATTAAATAGATCTTAAAAATAAAAATTTCTTTTTTAGGATGTGCTTTTATTACATTTCAAAAACGTCAATGTGCTGTAAATGCAATAAAATCAATGCATCAATCTCAAACAATGGAAGTAATAAATTAATTTTATTATTATTTCTTTTTTTCATTATTAGTTATTTATTTAGGGTTGTTCTTCTCCACTTGTTGTTAAATTTGCTGATACACCAAAAGATAAAGAAACAAAAAAAAATCAACAACAGTTCCCTGTTTATAATAATTATCTTATGCAACAAATGAATCCTGGAAATCCACTAGTAATATTTATTTCTTATATTAATAAATTTTTGTTTTTATATTTAAAAATTTTTTTAGCCTAATCATCCACACATGAATGCATTTAATTTTATACCAGAATTAAGTAATTTAGTATGTCTTCAACAATTATTAAAAACGTATGGTTTTATTGGTAATAATGGTAATGGTAAATAATAATAATAACAATATTTTATTTTTATCTTTTGCTTAAATTTAATAAAATAATTATTTTATATATTTTTAGCTATTAATTTTCCAGCATTAAATAATCTTTTACAAATGTTTACGAATAATATGAATTTAAATGCTAATAAACTACCGATTTTAATACCATCAAATTCTTCATCAAATATAACTTCAAATTCTCAACATGAAAATAATCAATCATTAAATATTCAAGAACAACAACAACAACAACAACAACAGCATACACTTAATTCATCTCGATTACCATTATCATCTAATTTGAATAATACTTCTTATAATAATGATTCATCTTTACTTATGTGTGGACCAAATACAAATGGTATGCCAAATACTCATCTTAATCCAAATAGTGGTTTAACATCAACTATAACCGCACCTAGTAATGGTCCTTATCCTCCTACTATGTCTCCACTTTATGCTAACAATGCTAGTTCATTATCAAATGCTGGTGCAGGTAAATTATATTTAATTATACTTAGGACTAATCAGAAGTTCGTAGAACGATGAAATGATCTTATCGGATGAGGTAATTTATTTAAAAATAATTTTTAAAAAAATATACCACGTTGTAAAGCTTTTCGAGACACATGGAATGTTATATAATAAATGCCATTTTTATAAGGCTTTGAACGAATTAGAGTTAAGACATCCATATTTACTTATTTTGTCTATATGATTTAGATGCTCATCATAATTTACAAAATCTTGTTGCAATGTCTCAAATGAATAATGCAGGTAAATATTAATTTTATTAAATAGAATTAATAATAAATTATTATTATAGGTCATTTACCACCGGGAACTTCATCTGCAGCACCACCATGTAAGCTTTTTTCTAAAGTATATATGCCGAATAGGGATTTATTCGAACTATTATATATATAAGATGACTGAGAGATCTTAAATTATTTTGCAATAATAAATGCTTCCATTCAATTCTGCTAACTCATTTAGATCAGAAGAATATTTATTAAACAAAATGAATTATAACTTCTGTGTCATTTTCTATATCTAAAATAATTAAGAGAAAAAAAAAGAAATTGAATATTTTCATATATAATAATATATTCTAGCTTCTTTTCCCGTTTTTTCATCATCATCATATTTTTCATCTCAAGTTGCTGGTAAACATACAGAAGGTTTGTTTAAATAAATATTTTTACTTTTTTTTAAAATAATTTATCTTTTATTTTTAAATTAGGTCCTGATGGCGCTAATCTATTTATTTATCATCTTCCACAAGAATATACTGACACAGATTTAGCTCAAGCATTCGCACCTTTTGGACCAATTATATCAGCGAAAGTATTTGTTGATAAAACAACAAATCGAAGCAAATGTTTTGGTAAACTTTTTTTTATTTTAAATTAAACAAAAATAAATTATTTCTATTCTTTTGTTTTATTAGGTTTTGTAAGTTATGATAATTCAACATCGGCTCAATCAGCTATAAATCAAATGAATGGATATCAAATTGGTATGAAAAGACTTAAAGTTCAATTAAAAAAACATCGTATTGAACGAAATAATTCAAATGGAAATCAAATTCAAGTAACTATAAATAATCATAATGGAAATTCATCAACAATACCAAAGAAATGTTCCTATTAAAGAATCCAAATTGTTAAGAGAAAATAGATATAACATTTTTTCTTTTGTATACTTATATATTTGTTTTTTTTTTAAAATGCTTTTAAACGATCTATTTTATTTTCTTCTATTTATAATACGCACATATTGTGGTCTTATTGTCGTGTATTATATTTGTTGTCATTATATTGATTAACAAAAGATATATTAATGCTTGTTTTTTTGCATGTTCGTATACGTATATTGTGAGGTTATACGTCCCTATTTTTGCAGTGTTATCTTATAGACTTCTTATTGTTATGATTAGTCTTGAACATTTGCTTATTTTTCTCATACTGAACTCCTCTTTTTTTTTTAAACGAAGCTATATATGTCTAACTGTCTTTTGTCGTTTATCTTTATTCAGTATTCGTTTTTACTGTATGTTTGTTCGTTGATTGTTTATCGTTGTTGTTGTTTTTTTTTGTATGAAATCAACACGACTATTATAACAAACAGACAAAAAAAAAAGTATTTCATATAGGATTTATTTTTCTTTTATTAACAAACAAAAAATGTAACAATGCTATTAAAAATATTCAAATAAACAATTCTTTAGCAATTTAATCGATGAGTAGTGTATAGAAGTTGAGATACGTTTCTTTTCATAGATTTTAATCTATACATCAATATTTGACATAGATCAGTTTTTCATGACTCGAGATCAAAGATAATTTTTGATTCATTAAAACGAGTTTTTGCAGAGATGAAGTATCTTTTGGATAAATCCACTTAATATTCCAAATGACGAAATTATTATTTCACCTAAAATATTGCTATTTGTCTTATGTGAAGTTCTTAATTGGCCGATTTCTTGTAAATCGATCTTATCCAAAATCAAATATTTTTTTCACTACCTAACCCAAATGGGACACTATCATACATGGAAAAAAAGAATACTGATGAATTAAAATAAACGAAGGTGAAAACTGAGTTATACAAAGTAATAATGCAATTTGTTGCTGAAAATTATTCGAATAGTAAATGATAGAAGAAATGATCAATCTACATATATACGATTGTGTCTATAACATAAAGATTTTGATATATCTTCCTATTTTACCCTGTATCCATTAAATCAATTTTGTTATCTGATTCAAGGCTGCTAGATCCAAATTTAGAAAAGCAGGAGTTGACTAGGAGATTCTTCTTTGAAATCAGGAAATTTTTGATTGATTTTTTTAAAAACAAATGAAGATTTTTTTCCGGCAAAAGATTAAAATTTTCTCCTGATGGGTTAATTGTGACACATTTTCTATGTAATATTATATATGACTACTGTTTACCTATAAATTTAATTTTAAATATCCACATATTGAAAAAAATACTGAGTCTTTATTTTTATTTTCAATTCCGCACTAACAAGATTGTGCTTCATATCATTTTGATTATTATTTCATAAGTATTTCATGTGACTGATTATTGTTTCACAAAAAGTATTTTATGTTGGTATTGAAAAAAACAAAACTTTCAAAAATGTTGATAGATACGTCTAGATACTATACAAAATGGTGATGGTGGTAGAGTTTTAAATTTTAAATTACTTTTTTGATAAACTAGATTAAGTTTGTAGGTCGATATCGTCTTTTGATGGGTTCGCTATTTCAGTGATTTATTTTCTTGCAACGAAGACATTTTCATAAATATGAACGTGAGCAACCGACTGGGAACCCCAAGATACAGAATGGGAAATGATATTATTATTTTAGAAAGGAGTGTATGATGAATTTTATACCAAAGGAAAGTCCGTCAAAAATGGGATCTATTGAAACTAAATAGTCAGAATTTTCTAAACTTCGGAATGTCGAACTTAAAGAACTTTGAGAAGTTGTGTACATTAAAAAATATTAAAAAACTCACACTTTCTATATGGAAGCAAAACACTAATTGTTCTCATAAAATTAGCTTTTTTCATTATTTCCACTACCTCACGTGTGTTTAAATACACTTATACTGTTCAGCTTTCTACGCTGCATCTATTGAATATATTTCGAAACATATGAGGTAGTGGAAACAATGAAAAATGCTAATTTTATGGGGACAATTGGTGTTTTGCTTCCATATAGAAAATGTGAATTTTTTAACTTTTGTTAATGTATACAAGTACTCAAAGTTCTTTGAGTTCGACATTCCGAAGTTTAGAAAATCTCGACTATTTATTTGGTCTAAAATTCGTTATATACTCCTTCCTAAAATAATATCATTTCCTATTCTGTATCTTGGGGTTCCAAATCGGTTGCTCACGCCCATACATTTAGTTTTCCTAATTTTCAAGTCTAATCTGAGACATACTAGAAACACTGAAGACAAAAACGCTTGCACTTTACTGTAGCTCATTATGGTCTTCAAGCTGTGAAAAATCTTAACTCAAAAGCGATCTGATGTTAAGAGATATTCTCTCATTAGTATGATGGAAAATGTTTGAAAAATTCCAAATATTGATGATCAATCAATTTTTTATCGGATAATTTTATCTTGAATGGTACACATCAAACATCTGGTTATTTTATAATATTTGTTAATATTAATCAGTTTTTATTGTATTATTACATGTTGGCAAAGATTGAAAATATATTCATATGTTGAGAATATGAAAATTTTCTACTTTTTATTATATGAGGAATTACAAAAATGGTTGCATTAATCGCTAAAAAAACATGGTATAAAAACTTGAATTATTTTTAAAGATATATGATTAACTTCTCTACCATAATTGAAATAGAAGGTGTTCTTAATTTAACTATATTGATTTTAAGAAATCTGAAAGGAAAAAATATATAATATGTTGATATTTGGTATTCTTCTAAATTCAAATTATTTCATTATCTAGTTTTTGATCACCGATGTTCAATCGAATTGATTTCTACAAAAAATTTATCAATTCTATATCATTTGGCTTACTAAATATTACAATGAAGAATTATTGTAGAAAAATTAATGATATAATTTTAAAAAAAAAGTTCAAGCTTTTATAACATATCTATGCAAAATAAATATGAAGGATTTTCGCATAAAAAGATGCAACCTCTTTTTGTCCTGAATATTCTACATAATAGATTTGTTTTAAAAAAGAATGTTTTTACTTTTTTTTTTTTTTGGAAGTTTGATAGAATAGAAAAGTAATAAAAATGTTTTTATAAACTAATGATACAATCTATTGTATTACTATGACAAATATATAGACTTTATGATATTCATTTTCATTTTTCTGTTGATAAAAATAATATTCCACTGTATTCACTCTCAAGTATTTTTACTAGTACAGATCAATTATCTTTGTTAATATTTTTATGCTATTTATAATCTATTGTTATCTCTTGTTAATCATATCTTGTTTTTTAACTTTTTTAACTTTAATAAATAAAAATCAGCATTGAAACTTACTTTTAAAGATTGTATTTATTATATTATTCATTTTGCTTTATAAAAATTATCATTGATTTTCTCTCTTAAAATTATAAATCATAAGTAAAATATCTGTTCTCTAATAAATGTGAATAATATGTGTTTTCTTTATCATAATTGTGTAAAAATATTAGATTAACCTTTTTGCTTTACAACTTCTCATGTAAATATTGTTTGTCTGAAAATGCATTTGAAACGTGTTTTTATATAAAATATAAAAATTTTGAAAAACATATCATGATCTATTTCAGATTTGCACTGAGTCGTGACCGTCAACATTTATCGATGATCTTAGCTTAATCTGGCAGCTGGATTGAATTTTACCTTCAGCGATGACGATCAAATTTAAACAGATGAATCAATAATCACAAATTGTTCGCATACGCTACTGAGCTATACTAATTCGAAATCTTTTCCCGTTCAAAATAAAATAAACTTGAATGAAAATTTCATCGTTCAAATACTTTATTTCAATAACATGAACTTTTTTTGAAAGGGAATATATTTTACGGTCTATAAAATAAATGAAATGGTCTGTAGAATTAAAAAATGATCAGTTAATAAAATAATCAGGCTTCGAATATTTTTTAAAGTCACTTAGTTGCATTAAGGTGAAATTTTAAAGACCGAAATGTGTTGCAACGTTATCCTCATTTACCTGCTCTCCATCGACTCCCTCATTTCCTACAAAAATATTTGTTGTAGAATCAATAATATCTTTAAAATTATGGACTTTACTCTATCTATGAACTAAATCAATAAAAGACGTAGTTTGCATTTCAAATCATGCTTGAAGAACTAGACCTCTCGATCCACCAGTAGATCCCTTCCTCCATGATAGACAAGAGTCCTCTTGAATAAACGATGAAAAAGACAGATTCGAAGGTCTCACCTACTCACTCCAAGATTTCATTAGAGGATTCAAATGAACTTTCTGATCTGTTCTTTGTGTCGTTTCTTCAAGAACAGGGCTCTTCTAATGCGTCGAAAGGTTTACATATATAGACACATTATCCGTGTCCGTACTCGTTTGAAATATTGAGAATCACCCACAGCAAAACACTGTCTATCAATGAGAGAGAAAAAGAAGGTAAAACAGCAAAAGTTTGGGCCTATCTTACTAGTACTATAATTCAATTTCTATATTATTTTATTCTTTCATACTTTGAATTTCTATTTAATAATCTTTTGGATTTCTTATTCGTTCTTTGATTTTTTTAATTTATTTTTTTCAAATTAATCTTCATACCCATAAACTTATTTCTTCTACTGATGAAATCTACATTTTCACAAATGCAATTTGAACTTTTTTACTGATACTTATATATTAAAAAACTGACCATTTTATAATTAGTTACGGAGCATCATACTACTGACAATTTAATATTTTCACTGATTATTTATATCTGCTTTTACTGACCACCTCATTTATTCTACTGACCACTTAACTTATATGAGAGCCTTTTCCAAATAAGATATTTAGCACAATGTGATTTTTCACTTATTTTTTGAATCATTTTATTATTAATTCTATTAAAATCATAAGTGTCTGCTTGCCGTCTATTAAATGTGATCAATATTAGCCAAAGTTTTTTATTGAAGTGGTAACACAATAAATAACTTCATTGTAGGATTTTATGAAGAAATAATTATTAATACAATTTATTTAGTAAAAGTATGACTTGTACAAACAAGTTTCATCACATATTTTCGTATCACGTTAGCTATTTGTATCTACTTTCTCTTTTTTTGTCCTTCACATTTTTCTTCTTTTTCTGCTGTCTTCGTTCTCTTTGTTTACGTTCATTGATTCTTTTTTTTTTACCATCGTTATTGTCATTTTCGATTCATTCATATAACTAGACGTATAAAGAAAGAATAAAAGAAATGACTTCTCATAGTGATAAACGTTATTAATCTTATAATTTAAACAGTAATATTCATCAGTTTACTAAAAGGATGAATAGTCGAAACTATTGCGATATTGTTTCATTATTATTCATACAAATTTTAAAGTAATATAGATTATATGCTTTATGTTTGATTAAATTCTTATCTATTTTATTACTAGCGGTAGTATCAGGTGTTGCTCGGAAAATCTCCATACTGGAAACTTACCATGTCAGAAAATGATAAAAGATGTATAGAAGGCTTGCTTGAGTCTTTTCCATTTATTATTACCACATGTCCTGCCGTGCGTACACTTACATTCATTCTTGAATCAGATAATTCAGCAAATAGTGTGGGGTGTGAGTGTCTTTCTCTTAATTCATGCCTATTGCCATACTTTATACCAATACCGGGTGCAAAAAAAGTGACACTAAGAGGTACATATTTTAACAGTGACCTCTGAGGTTTTTGAAAGACTGATAAAAATTGCAATGTATCATAATCTGTGTGAAGTTTTACACCAATCCTCTCACTAATCATCTTGACCCCCTCTCGATCTTCCTCGGAACCTAAGAATATGCTATGAAAAGTTAGGCACCGCTAACTCGTACGGTTCCCAAATGCATAAAAAACAGACAGACAGTCAAAACGTTTATATACACATATATATATATATATATATAGATTATGAGTTATGAATAACGGAATTTTATCCGACTTGTTGCCATCTTCATTCAATGGATATTTTCATTCATATGGTTGCTCTTCATTTTATACATTCTGTCCGTTTTTTTCAAGTGTACTAAAATGTCCTATGTGCAACGGCAAAAAGTAAAGGCTTTTATATACTTTCGCTATTGAATTATTGAGGAAACAATCACACGCACAACCTCTCTGGAAAAGGTATTTATTGTGGTAATTCAACAAAAGCAAGCGATAAACATCCTCCTCAGGTGTAGGTTTTGTATCGAAAATCATCCTATGACCTTTCACTGAACGAAGGGGTATTTTCTACAAAATGCCATCGTATTTGCTCGTACCCTGTCCAAATGAGTAGCGAACAGATAAATAGACAAACATTCTTCTTTATATATATAGATAGATTATTTAAATACGTCTTATTAAAAATTCTACCGAGCTTAGAAAAATAAAATATAGGTATATTGATGATTTTGATTATGCAATAAATCCTTCTAGAATAATAGTTTTTGGAGGAAAATCACGCCTGGAACACGTGCAAATGCGCCGAAAAATATGACCGCGCCCGAAGACAACTGAAAAAAAATATTTGAGATGCCTTTTAACGTAGTTAGTAGACAAAATACATTTAAATGCGTTAAATATTTTGCATATACACGTTGAATGACGAATCGTTGATTTTTTTATTACGTTCAAACACGTTGCACAGAAAAATTACATTCAGATACATTTCAATTTTTTTTTTATTGCGTCTCGATGCGTTTGATTGTCTAATTGAGTGTAAACATATTAATTTCACGATCTGCGTTCGCATGAGCCAGTAGAGAAAATTTTTGATATATCATATTTTTTATTAAAGGAAAGTAGGGCAAAAATAAGTATTCTGTAAATATTTTTGGTAGATAAAATTAGAGTCTACCAATACTTCTCATAGGATGAAATTAGTAATGTTTCATATATCTTTTCTTTCACTTTTCTAAAATATAATCAGAATAAACAATAAGTTTTTTTCCCTACAGTTATTAACGAGAATTCCACGATGAATTTTTTTTAAAAAATCAAGCTTTTATCATTTGTCTTTAGAAAGAAAAAAGCAAAACAATGTATATTACAAATATGTCGTCGCACACAATAATTTTCCTTGTAAATTCACATTAATCTACGAACAGATTATTAAACTGTAATCAATATCACAATTGCACAAAAAAAATATAACAACAATAATATATGATGATTATTTCTTATGACAATTTACATTCGAAATAATAAAAAGAAAATGATTTATTGGTAAATTTATACAAAACTAAAGTATCTCCAAAGATTTATTGAAAATAAACTTAATTTTTACACTCTATGATATACTTTTTAGTCTTTCTCGATTAATTATAAACGAACGAAGATTGTTTTTATTTTTTTTGTATTGGTATAAGATATTATGATAAGGATAATATGCTTCAATAACCATTTCATCTAACACGCTACTTGCGTAATATGGTATCCTTATATGATTTTGGTGTGGTTTCGTCAATAAAAAGAAAGAAAGAAAAAAGATAAAGCGTCCCCAGACATTGCAAGGTTTTTAGATTGCTTATATTCGATACAAAAGAATATTATCAATATTGTTTAAAAGAGTACAAACCTTGATGATTTAGTCTCATCTGTTAAGGACAAACGATATTTTGTCATAAATAAATATTTTAATTCATCTGGCCAAACAAGAGCGATATCGGGTCATCCAAAAAAGATGTCTAGGTAAAAATGG